>JAUKPP010259959.1:0-11954 GCA_032273245.1 Phyllaplysia taylori
CCCCCCCCCCCCCCCCCCCCCCCCCCCCCCCCCCCCCCCCCCCCCCCCCCCCCCCCCCCCCCCCCCCCCCAGGTGAGTAAAACAAGCAATACAGCTCTCAATTAGAGTAATCTCTCCTGGCATTTTAACATGGCATGAGCGTGAAGTATGACAAAGGAGGGCAACAACACACTGAAGTATAGAGTGATATGTACAGCAGCAAAATAATATACACAGGTATCATGACCAAGATAATGCACAGAATGATTTTTGGCTGGTAGGACCATGAAATATGAAATGTTGTGGTAAATCTTTGTTGTGATGGGGTTTCACAGCGCTATTGACGCGTTAAAGATAATTCCAGGCCCAGGAAGTAGATAAAAGGACGAAGATCCTCATCAGGTTTGGAGTTATTTATTAACAGAGGCACCAGCTTCTTCGGCTGTTTTAGCCAGTCATAATCAGGATGAAGTAGAATGAGCCGACGACACAAGAACCCCGGCCAACCACCTGTGTGCTTTTTCTGTGGCTAGGCACAAGCTAGGAGGATGAAGGAAGAGCTAATTTTGTTGAGGTTTTACGGCACTACCGACACTGTAAGGTCATTCCAGTGCTAGGAGATAGATTAGGACAACAGCAACATTAGGAAAGGAGAAAGAGCATTCCACACCAGAGCGCCCGCAAAGTACCCATTCCAAGGTACGAATGGACTGATAGAGAAAGGTAATGACTGGATGAAGAGGTAAAAGGTAGGAAATGGACAGCACTTCCTCCGAGGTAAACCACTGACCAGTCTTCACAAGCTCTAGGCAGAATGTTACAGTACCCTACATACAACGGTGCCAACTTGCAAGCACACACACACACACCTGTGCTAATCAACTGGGAAGACACAAATCTATAATTGGCACAAAGCACATCAGCTTGCATTTGAAATAAACCCAGAATGTTTCACAACAATTATATTAGAGAATCTCCCCCCCCCCCCCCCCCTTTGGAGACAGTTTGAAACAAATGACAAAACCATTTATAATAGCGGAAAAGGCTGTTATAAAAAGATCTGCGGAATAACATGTCAGCTGCTCATTTTTTTATATTTTTTTTTACCATCTGACACATCATTGGGATGCTATAAAAAGTTTACAAGTGTTGACGTTGACGGATTGTCATTTCAGTGCCCACAGAGCGAGGATATAGACTAGATCCAGCCACTCACCATACGAGCTCAAAATCCTCTCGAAACTGAACCCCCAAATCAGAAGAATTTCATCATGAAATGCATCACAAAAAAAGCAAAGGAATTGAGTTATAACAACTATTAAAGCCAAGAGTCATTTATCCAACAAAATATCACAAAACCCTTTACTTGCTGTGAAAATAGTGGCATCAATATAGATTTTTTGCTTTACAAACATTGCTAAATCAGTAACTGATTCCAGTGTTCTTAGTTCCTTCCCTTGAAAGTTCAACACTTTTTGTGAGAAAGTTTTCCATCATATGGCAAGTAGCACGTAAAATGAGACATAAAAAAAAAATCCGCTAAAAATCTTTCACACATGATCAACTAGAGACATAGCAAGAAATGAATTATGAAGAAAAAGAAGTCTTCTACATTCAAATATTTTCTTTTTCACTTTTTTTGTGAAAAGTAAAATACACTGCTAAAAAGAAACTAACAAAAGTTAATATTTATGCGTTTTTTTTGCTAAGCTTTCTCTTGTAAAAAGTTATTTACAATCGTTTTTCCCACACACAGTCTCTTCCAACCAGATTGAAGTCTATATCACATCCCCTGAAACAAATCGACATATCTTTCCGAAAATTAATACAGAACGTAACAGAAAGCTGTTTTTGCCCCCTGCCATCAGGGTCATGCCAGTCCTATACCAGTATTAAATATACTGTTGTATATGTTTACACATTTGCCGTTATGATTGTCACCTATTTTGTATTGATGTTGCCATTGTACTTGATTCGGTTGTGTAACCTGTGACATCAAATTTCCCACAGGAACAACAAAGCTTATCTTCCTTTTTCATATTCAAAAGTATTAAAGACTTGTTGGAAGTAAATATACAAACATCACGGATACTCATTTCAGAGCACCTTCTGAGTATAGCAAACAAAACAAAGTCTTGATTTGATTCATCAGTAGTCTCCTACACTAACAGCCTGACTCCTAATTTCTTTTTCTTTTTTTCAGCTCATTACAAATATTCAAACAGAAGCGAATGTCTGGAGGATTTTCCTTACATACGTTAAGTATAAGAGGCAAGTTTCCAGTATGACTTAAAAGAAGAAGTTGGATATCAGCCAAACAGCAGCTGGAGTTAAAATCATCATTTGACTTCATTCTACTTCCCTATTGTAAGTATATAATACACATCTTCGCAGAAACAGAAATGGCCCTGGTTGCAAATTAAAAGACTAGAAGAAAATCAAATAAATACAATAGTTACTCTGATAGCAATCACTACCACTACACTTATCTCTGCTACCACCTCAGCCTCATGTTCAAATCTACTCACATAAAATCATTTGGGATTAAATAATTTACGTTTCTGGAATGAGCATTTCATAATTGGGTAAAAACACCAACATTTTGATCATGTGGGATATAAAGCTCATGTATAGGGTAACAGATACAATAGCAATAATATGATAATATTAATATAATACACGGTGGGTCAAGAGTAGAGTTACAGTTAACCCTTCACATAATGAAGGAACTGTAACCCCACTTTCGGCCCAGCCTGCATTGATAGTAAATAGTAATAATAATAGTAACAATAATAATGATACTGAATAGGAACAATAATATGCAATAAAAATACTAAAATAGAAACAAAAGTGATATTGCATGCATGTTCAGTTGATAATATCTGGACATGATAAGTGACAATGTTTGATCGATTGCAGTCTAGAAGTTTGATCACCATTTGCTTGTTGCTTCATTATCTTGCCGTATATCACAGGCGATTCCTCACAGCGATATCACAAAATGCCCCGTCACACACGACACATCTCCAACCCAAATCTGATCCATACATGACATTGTTCAGAGACTTTACAAAGTCAATCTACAAACGAAAAAACATGTTTTTCTTTCAATGAGTAAGAGCAGAAAATTTACGATCTGCTTTACTTCAGCAAGATGTGGCTATCTCTGACTAGAGCTACTGCTAAGATAAAAAAAAAAAGCCCAACCTACAGTAAGTCTGATTAATTTAGAATCAAAGCTTTTTTTTTTTTTCACCCTATATTTCAGTCTACAACACAAACATATTGACCTGGCAGCATCTACAGAAACCTATCTCCACCAAAAATTTACCAGTTTTGATTGGATAACACAAGTCCAGATGAGAAGACAAAAAGTCTATACTAAGTCATAGAATCCTATTCTTCCATCTCACACACAACATTTGGTTGGCCACAAAAATTCCAAAACTGGTTCTTGTCTTTCTAACTTTGTGAGATTTTCATACCAACTAACAAATTCTCAACCTTTTATAAATAATTTTCATACTGCCAAACAAACCTACCAGACACACACACACGTTCACTGCAATGTCAGTAACTTAACTATGGAGGAAGAATAAGAAAGAGAGTGAGAGTACTTCCAGTTGGGGTAGGCACAGTGCAGCACATTTGTTTCCCATACGGTAGGGTAGAATGATACATGGATGCATCTATCCAGTAGTTCACAGATTTACATCATGTCCCAAAACCTATCTTTTCACGGGTAAGTAAACTCATGAGCTGACGAAAAAGCGGCCTAAGGAACCTCAACATTGTTCTGATCCCAATGTACCCATAGCATTATTCAAAAGACTTTCATTGAATGAGTGAGAAAAAGCAGGTCTTAGCGACAACTGCATTGCTTTTACTTCACATACAACATGCTTACAGCTACTAGTACTCCCATGTCATGTTCTGACCAGCAATGCCAATAGATATGACTAACACTATTCATAGGAAGAGGAAAAGTGAGGAAAAAATGCCCCCAAAGAACACACAGGACCAAGATGTGGAGGGAGACACAAGAATGCTGAAGTAGATGTGAGGACAGTGAGAGAAATGATCCGAAGATCGAAATGCCTGGAGAGCTCTTGTCGAAGGCCAATGTCCTAGAACGGACCACAAGCAACGACGATGATGATGGAAATGAGGGCATAATTCAAAGAGTTTTTGAGAATGGGAGATGCTGTTCTTATAATATATTATCTAAACTGTTCTGATCAACAACACTTTAAAAAAGACTAATCCCCATTCATGCATGTATTGACAGAAGGAGATAAAGCAAATTCCTTGATTTTTCTGTTCCAGTTCATACAGCTATTGACAAAGTGTCGTGAAGAAAGTCTTTTGAAAACTGTTCTCCATGCTGTTATGATAATCTCTGCAGTTGACTAATGCTTTTCATAAAGTCAAGACAGTGGGATAAAGCAAGTTCCTCTTAACACCCATTTTAATTCTTACATAATTCTCTATACTGTTCTGGCCAATAATGCTGTTGGGTTAACACTTTTTTTCTTTTTACATAAGCTTAGACAGATTGAGATTGTGAAGCAAGTTCCTTTTTAACATCCATGCTAATACTATTCTCTAAACTGTTGAAAACACTTTTCATACAAGCTCAGACTGAGTAAGACAAAAAGTTAAGACCCTAAAAATCCTCGGCCGTGAAAAAAACCCTCTGATATCAAAGCGATTGATCCTCAGTCTTACACAGCCCTGCTAGGAAGTCGAACAACGTCAGAGGCAGCAGCTTCTCATGTTCCAGTTGCCAGAGAGAGTGAGCCGGAACTGACGAGGTCGTTCCTTCCTCCTCCTCGTCATTAACCCCCTCCTGTGCCACGTCCTGTGACGCTGCCGCCGGAGACCCTGACCGTCTCCTCCCAGCTGCTGATGATGATGATGCTGCTGATCTCCTTGCTGCTGCGGATCTAGTTGCTGCTGCTGCTGCTGGCGATGATGATGAGGCTGCTGCTGCGTGAGAGGTCTGAGAAGATGCTGCTGGTGGTGGTGAGGAGGTGCAGGAGGATGAGGTTGGCAGGAGAGAAGAGAGGGAGGGGAGGAAGGAGGAAGAGTAGGAGGTTGAGGCTGCCATGTGTTGATGGACCTTGCTGCAGTATTCCTTCAAAGCCCGGGCCAGGCGACCCACAGTCCAGTGAGAGACAAGTCTTTGAATTTCTTCAGCCTGAAATGAATGTAGTGTATATATTTTGGTTATGTTTTACACCATTATTGACATTGCAAGATCATTTCAGTGCCTTGAAGTAGATTTAGACAGTGACAAAATATAGAAAGAAGTAGGAGCAGACAACACCAGAGCACCCGTAAAACACCCACAAGTGTGTTTTTATAAAAAATTGTTTAAACTGATATTGAGTAGAAGAGAAGACACACCATTTTAGCAACACCTTGGGAGTGGAGAGCCTTAAAATTGACCACTTAATACTGAAGGAGTGCAATGCGTTCTCAAAACCTCATCAGACAAGATGACTCTCATGCTAAATGCAATGCAGTTGTTGAGTAATTTACCATCAATATTGATAAAACAAATAATAGTCGCAACTTTTGACTAAGGGATTGAACTAAGCTACGTATGATTACTGCAATCTTGCTTTGGTGCAGTGACTTGCGAGAAATAATTTACATAGTTTGCCGCAATCGGCTCCTCTTAACAATAGAAGTACTAAATTTGTTTACAGATTGTTACAGAGTTGCCAAACCTCAAAGATATTATAGTGAAGATTTTAAGAAAAGTCAGGAGCGAGTAGGTACCGAGATGTTACCTGAGCAAGCCTGCGATCCGCAAAGGTGTAGTACATGAGCGAGGGCGTGTGCGTGACGCTTGCCGCCAGCCACTGTAGCACCAGCTTCACCTGAGCATCCCCCCGGAAGGCACCACAGCCCCAGTTGCCCGTGGCGATGGGCTGATGGTAGGACAGGAACTGTAAAGAGAGAGTCATGGTTTTGGTTTAGTCTGGTTTTTAGTCCTACTTCTCTTGCAACATTGTTGGGTTATTTAAGATTGTTTAATTTGAATAGGTTTGGTTACCAGTTTTACGTCCCCTGCAATACTATAAGGTCATTAAAGAGACAGGCTACTTCAACCCTGCCTGTCAGGGCCAACCCGGACTGAGAGGGGAATAATTCCAGCAGAAAAAAACTGCAGGTCTTCCGTGACAGAGATTGAACTCAGGTCTTCTGTAAGATAGGCCAAGAAAACTGTAATCTCTATAAATAACTTTCTCCAAACAACAAACATCATAAGGAAACCTCCATCCCCAAGCCAGAAAACTCTGACTACACAACAGTTGTGACCCGGGAGCGTTGACCTTTCAACTTTTCAAAATGCTCTCGAAGTCAAGAAGTTTAGAAAGACTCCTTGACCCTGACCTCCCTCTTCTCTGATTGGCTTGTTTGGCACAACTGTTGAACAAAAACCAAACACTACAGATGGACATAAAATTCTGAAGCCCCGCATCTTTTAAAACTTTATAGTGTTGCAAAGGGGGGGGGGGGGGCTGTAAACCGTACAAACAAATATTTCCCTCACCCTAAGCCAGGGATTGTCTTGACACCACGTCATCACCTCACTCACAATTCCATCACTCAACAAGTCAGCAAAATTCTCCACAGCCTCCGACACTGGAACCCTGTCAGCAGAAAAACCTTCATCCCCCATCTCTGCACCTGTAGAGTCCTGGCTTGTTTTCCGACCGCCCTCACGTTGAGAATCTTTCCCCTCATTTTTACATTTTGAAGGCGGGGAAGAGGAAGAACCTTGCAACCTTTCAGAAAGGAGGCACTGCTCTTGTGGCGATCTCGAGACAATTTGAGCATGAGATGTCGTCTCTTGCGGAGTGAACGACGACAACGGTTCGAGCTGAGAGGGGGACGGTGATAGGACAATCTCAATAATGCCTTCTGCAGCCGGGTGATGATCGCGGGGATCTGACGACCCGACAGGCCCGATGCTTTCACGGCTGGAGGGAGAGGAGGAGGAGCATGAGAGGAGGGAGGAGGAGGTTTCGTCCGACTGATCAGTGGAGCAGGAGGAGTTTGACTGTCTGCGGGAGCGAGGACGACGGACCGCATCTGGGCTAGACTCAATCACCTGAAGAAGGACAGACAGCAAAAAGTTTTGATGACAACAGGAATTCTTGGCAGTGCAGTAAAGCATTTCAACATTTTGTTTCTTCAAATTTGCTACCGCAATCTCCCCCCCCCCCCCCTCCCCCCTCACCACCATTGTAAGCATGTGTAATATAAAGGAACTAACACTACAATGATTATAAGCACAAATGACAGTTTTTTTCTGTGCCAAACAATAATGGGGCATTTTATTGCTAATTTCCCTTCTCATAGTGGGTGACTCTCATTTCATGAAAACAGTATCTCAATTTCTAGACAAGATAAAGGTTTCATTTCTTCACAGACAGCAAGAAAAATTTTCAAGGTTTAAATCAATACCAATAATTCAAAATGCCCCAAAAATTGACGAGAGCCTGATTTCATAATGTTGCAACACTAACAGATTTACTACTGAAGCTCAGAAACCCTTGCCAACATAACTTTTCTTTCCTCATGTGTTCTACTACAGTTATGTCTAAGGATAGTTAGAATCAGGAACAGTCCTGACATCTTTGGTGAAATGGTTAAGCTCTCCACCTATCATGCAGAGTGTGGGAGTTTGAACCCCTTTTTGGACAAGTATCTCCTGTGTCTCTACTGGGATATAATGTTCCTTTCTGCTCAGGTTGAAGTAGCTTGTTTCAAGGTGCATTAAAAAATACAGCAAAAAAGAACCTAGTCTTCTTGGATAAAGACAAAAAGTTTTAGCAGGTCCAGAGTGTACGTTGCACAAGTTAAAGATCCCTTAATGGCTCTAAAATAAAAAACTCGGGTCTTCGGCATGACAAGCAAAGAGCCTAACCAGTACACCACATCGCTGGTAGAATGAGAAGGAAATTTACCTCAAGAGAACTGCTTTGCATGGCAGGGATTCTCCGAGTGCGTCTCTGTGTTGCAGGCAGAGACGAGGACGAGGAGAGAGGAGGAGGAGGAGGCTTTGATATGTAGCTGTCACCCGCCGGAGCAGGGGATCTTTGGTGCGACTTCCTGACCGGCCGGCTTGAGCGGGAGGACGGATGATGGCGAGAGTCACCACTTTGGAATGACGACGATGGTCGGAGTTGTGATGTTGACGTCGCAGCTGCCGCAATGGTTGAAGTGCGGGGTGAAGAAGACACCGGCAATGCTGATGAGGACGAGGATGATGAAGGTGTTGAATGTTTTCTGTCCTTCACCGAGAGAGTTGATGAAGACGAAGGCTTGAGGTGAGACGTCGATACCGTAGAGGAGGAATGTGGTGGCTTGGACAAGGGCTGCTTCGGCCTGGCCCCACCCCAATCTTTTCTCGACCCCTGAGCGGCTGAGGCGGTTGGAGAAGGTGTGAGGGAAGTCCGCGACGACTCACAAGACTGTGTGACCTTCACCTTGAGAGACTGACCACCTCTCTGGTTACTTCCCCCTGCACTGTCGTGAGATGTGCTCAGATAATCTGAAGAGCGCCGAGAAAACCCTCGTCCTCTTGCCCCGTCTTTCTCCCCACTTCTCTGAGGGATCGCCCGTGGTTTAGATCTACGAGGGGCTGACTCCGAACCTCCTCCCCCTCCTGATTCCGGCACTGACTTTTTCCTCCACTGTCGTGAGCTCTCCTTGTCACTGCTTTCACTCGTCTGCCTCCCGCTGGAATGTTGCCGAGGCTGACCCATCATGACCTGAAGATCAAGGTGGTCAGCACTATCCGTCCACCGACCTGAGTACGAGGTTCTACTGTGAGCTGTGTCGGTGAGCGCCTCCCTGAGTATCTGATCAGTGAGATTCTCCGCGTAAATGTCAATGCTGGCTTGTTCAGGCGTCAGGTAGTCCGGGTCGTTCTTCAAGACACACACAGCCTCTTGCACCACTTGCCCAGCAAACAGACTCGCATAGTCCTTTGGACAGACAAAAAAAAAGAAAATTGTAAATGGTTTGAGTTCATGTGTTGCAGCGCGATGAAATCAGGCGGTGTCAAAACAAGGCGAACAGAGTTATCAGGCTTTTTATGAGTCTCAGAAAATTTTTACAGTTAGTTCAAAGTTAGATGTCTTTAGAGGCTTCAGTATCTTAAGCTCTTTTGGCCTCTTGGAGAATTTTCACAATGCATAGTTTTTGTACACATTTCATAGTGCATTATACTGAAAAACATTGTTTCAAAGAAAAAGAGCGCCATTTTGAAAGCCAGAAAACATTAATGGCCATTTCCTCTCTAATTTTCGTTTTGATAGCAGGTAACTCTTACGTTATCAAAATTGCAAATATCTTGACTTCTGTACAAGATAAATTGATAGCTTCTGCAGTTTACTGTAATACCACTAACTTAAAATGCCTAAAAACTGACAAGGGGCTGATTTCATAGTGTTGCAACACATATGATAAAGGGAAGGGATATGCCAGCAATGGAAATGATAACACAGGCCAAAAGATTTTTTATGCTACTTTGACCCTGCCTGTCAGGGCCAACCCAGACTGAGAGGGAAAAAATGAATAAAAGTTGCTTTTCCTTTGTAGCCCAATAAATCAGAAAATGGCGTCATTATTTGGACTTCGGGAAAGAATGTTGAATTGAGGAATATCTCCATAAAATGGTGAAGGTTGCCAGGTGTAATATCAATGTGAGTGCATACATGTAGCTCGTCCTGACTGTGCTGCCGGTCAAACTCCAGCTGGAACTCCTCTCCGATGTGTCGGGGCGGGGGAAACCAGTACTCTGTGTCCGAGCTGTCTGACCGGCCCTGACGAGACTCCCGGCTGCGGGAGCGGTCCAGGTGAGGGCCTCTGTGTTGTGATCTCGGAGACTGTGACAATGGCAGGCTGCAGATGCTGGGAGGAGAATACGAAAGAAGTTTGATTGCCTGTGGTTTCAGGGTACTTTTTCATTCTCAAATCAACAAGAGTATCAATTCACCAAACACAAGTAACGTACAATATTATCAGGAACTTTGGTTATTGGTTATTAGTTTAACGTCCCCTGCAACACTGTAAGGTCATTTAAGAGACGGGCTACTTCGACCCTGCCTCAGGGATCGAACCGGGGTCTTCCACATGACAGGCGAAGAGCCTAACCATTACACCACAGCACCGATTCAGGGTACTTTTTCATTCTCAAATCAACAAGAGTATCAATTAACCAAACACAATTAATGCACAACATGTACTAGGAATCACCACATTATCAGGAACTTGTTTGAGGCAAATAAAAACTTGATTCTTCAAATAAGAGTCGCTAGCTTCTAGTTTATTTATCTGTAAAAGTACCAGCTTTCTCCTGTGTTAGCCTCAAACAAGAGTTACTAAGTTCAAAGTTATTATCCCTAGAGGTGCCAGCCTTCTGCTATTTTGCCTCTTTTTCCCTCCCCCAAAAATCTTAGGTTCCCTGGATTAGTTCATTTATGTTGTGCCCATAATTAAACACTTCCTGTTTATGATAGGCCCCCAACTGAGGCAAAAATGATTGAGTCTCTTAACACACAGATGGGGTTAAAAAAAAATTCAACAGCTTCAATATGGTCCTATATAACACAAAACACTCCACTAGGGCTGATTGTGGTTAGAGGCAGGGTAGAAGTAAAAAAAAAAATGTAAAAAGGGGAAAATGAGCAAAATAAAAAAGCTAAGATGTCCAGAGAGAAGGAACATCTTCAGACTTCTGCTAACCCCTTCAAACATCCTTCCTACCTAAAAAAAATAAAAAAATACAGTTGAACCTGCTCAAGTCAACACCTGTTCTAGACGACCACCTGCACAAACAAACACTTTCCATTGACTCCCAAATTATATCACTTCTATATATTATCCCTGTTCAAGACGACTACCTGTCTAAAACCACCACTTTTTTCTTGATATTGGGCGGTCCACTTCAACAAGTTTGACTGTACAATTCACTGATTGTTTAGCAAAGAGGCGAACACCACACTACAGTTCTTCTACTATTCCCCCTTATGCAAAACGACTAACAAATTGCTGACTGCTTAGCAAATAGGTGAATACCCCACTACAGCCCTTATACAAAACAACTAACGAGTTAGCTACCTGGTAAAACTTGTGTTGAGCAGCTCACTCTCCAGGTTGGCCAGCGTCATGTCACGGAAGCCGCTGATGCTGCTACGTCTGGAGCCTGGTGAAACACACACACACACAGTTTGGGTTTTAAGAGAGATATGGTGAATTTGGTTGTCCATATATGGCACATTTCCTTGCTATACAGCATTCACATCATAAAATGAAACATACTGAAGAAACTACGTCTGAAGAATAGTTTGGTTACTTTGGTTACCACTTTTACCTTCCCTGCAACACTGTAAGGTCATTTAAGAGACAGGCTACTTCGACCCTGCCTGTCAGGGCCAACCCGGGCTGAGGGGGGATAAAAATTCCAGCAGAAAAACACCCCAGATCGCCCGTGACCGGGATCGAACTCGGGTATTCCGTATGACAGGCCAATAGCCTAACCATTACACCACAGCGCCAATTGAAACAGGTCAATACACACTGAAGAAACTACGTCATGAAGAATAGTATGCAGTTGAAAAAGAACAACAAAAACATAGAAGCACTGTAAAGTAATTTTAGAGTGTGTATAACGGTTTGCTCCCCCTCTCAAGGGGAGGAGCTGGGGTTTTTCAGTCTAAATATAATGATGGTCCGTATTTGGCCCATCCCGTTCACTCCGAGGAAGGATCCAGGTATCCCTTACACTTAAGCAAATATGTATGTGATCTAACAAGAACTTCTACTTCTAAGTATTAATTAACCCCAGCATAAACTCCATCCAACTCCCTGAATTACCTTTTTGGTTTGGTTACCAGTTTTACGTCCCCTGCAACACTGTAAGGTCATTTAAGAGACAGGCTACTTCGACC
>JAUKPP010259970.1:1100-11953 GCA_032273245.1 Phyllaplysia taylori
CCCCCCCCCCCCCCCCCCCCCCCCCCCCCCCCCCCCCCCCCCCAGCGTGTACTTGAGTCTCACTTGAGCATTCGAGTGTTTAGCCTTTATAAATAGTCGCTGGAGAAGAGGGAAGAAAACCCCCAGATCGTCCGCGCTCGGGATCGAACTCGGGTCTTAAGCATTACAAGCAACGAGACTAACCATTACACCACAACGCTGGTTTGAGAAGGTTTCTGTATGACTTTGGTTTTCTAGGGAAGTAATAGATTGTAAAGCGCATGGGGCCTGCTTTCGAGTGCGCTATATAAAAGCAATCCATAAAAATAATTATTATATATAAGTAGATTATAAAGACAAAGGCACTCGTTCATGTCCAAACCCTGAGAGCTGTCGATTGATTCACTTGAATATTTCCTTATGCAAGTTCATTTTTGTTTTCGGCTACCCAAAATGACAAGAGGTAGGCTAAAACAACAGGAAAAGATACCTGAAAAAAAGACACATTAAAAAAACCCGAGTTGAATTCCTACTGAATTTTTCTGCTGGGACTTGTGTCTACCCTCTCAGCCCGGGTTGGCCCTGACAGACAGGTTTGAAGTAGCTCGCATCCCAAATGACCTTACAGTATTGCAAGAAACGTATAACAAATAGACAAACCAAAGATCTCTGAATTGTGATTTTTTCTTTCTTTAAAAAAAATCACATCAGTCTCTCGTATGTGATTGTGTTATGACGACACAAGGAAAACCTTTTGCAATGTTCACAAATTGCATCACTGCAATGTAAAATTAGGAAATAGAAGACAATGAAATCAAGGAAGAAAATCCCAAGTCCTGAGCGGGGTTGGCCCAGGATATCCTTGATGCAATCTATTCTTAGAGTAAAGAGTGGAAAGTAATAGATGGGGCAATTTATTAATAATATACAGCTCTAGTCATCAGTTATCAGTGTAGAGGTTAGGCTGCCGGACTCGTAATCGGAAGGTTGCGGGTTCGAATCCGAGCTCGGGCCCAATTTTATGTCCTTGGGAAAGGCACTTTACACGATTTGTTCTTACTTTACCCAGTTGTGATGGGTACCCGGCTATAGTCAGTGAAACATTTTGTCCGTATGTTAGTGCTTTAGCGTTTATGGAATGGCTGCTGGACTCTTAAACGTGAAGTTGCGGGTTCGAATCCAAGTTCGGATCCAACCTTGTGTCTTTGGGAAAAGCACTTGACCCGAATTTCCCTCTCTTCACCTTGGTGTGAATGGGAACCAGGCTATAGAAAGCAAAAGATCGTGTCAGTATGCCAGTCTTTTAGTTCATATAACATGTCACTTTGCATTATAACTTTATGCTTCCCAGTAAGTTGTAAACGGTTCTTAAAGAATTTGGTCTACGGGGGTTATAAAAGATTGGAAAGCGCATATTATAAGCTATAGATTGCTTGCGGGAGGGGATATGCTCCTTGTAAATGCAATCCATAATTATAATCCAGTATTTTTAGCCGCAGTGTCGCTCCGACCTAAGAAGACAGAGTGGGAGAACATAGACGAAAAGGAGAGGAGGAAGGGATCTAAATTTTTGTAAAGTAGTCAAATGCGACCTTACGTATTTTCATTCCATTTTCAATACCATCACTCTTCAATAACTTCTTGAGACCGACTAAATGCGTGCAGTGCAGAACGGAAGTACAATTACATCTTTGCACCATGTTCAGCAGTTGGAAAAAGAAAGATACCTCGATCACTTTTTTTTTTTTTACTCTGGCACTCCTACTCATTTACTCGCTCGTCAACCTTGTATTCGAGCTTCATTCCTTAGTTCCAGCTCTCTGAATCTATAATTCTCCCCAGCAGGGTACAATGTATTACGTATCTTCTCAGTGTATCATACAATTGGGATTCAGAGAATGTCACTGAGATGGTGAGAAGTAGGAATGTTTAGTACAGAGAAACAAGGCAAACTCAAACAAATTAAGGTACTCCAGAGAGCTTTAATTACAATGAGAGAAGAAACTTGTCCACGGCACTAGATTATAACCACCTGGATTCGGGTTTATACGCACAGGAGTCAAACTTGAAGGAAAATAAGAGCGGAAACTTAGTTACGAGAACTATAAATAATGGTCCGTAAGTGTGGATTTGATCGATATTGTGCATCTGTTCAGCACTATTTTTTCATCCTCAATTGCAGTGGATAGTATTGTCACTGGCAGCGAAACGGAAAAATATTGACTCGCTAGCACGTGACTCCGAGTTTCAAAATGGGAGTTACGTTTCTTCCCTCCTAAATCCCTCACTGGTATTAGGCCTACGGAGTTTGTTAGTGAATCACACAAGTGAGATTCGGAGAGTGTCAGGCAGACGGTGGAAAATAACAATGCATCGTAAGCAGCAGATTCGATTAACTATAGCAAACCAAGGGAATCCAGAAAACTTTAATTATAATGAGGGAAGAAACTTGCTTACGGCACTAGATGATAACGCTGAGGAATTAGCCTCCAGGGAAAATAAGAGCGGCATCCTTAGTTACGAGAACCACAAATGATGGCGAGGAGGTGCGATATTGTGCTTCCATATTGCGTTATTTTTTCAGTCTCATATGAAGTGGGAAATGTTGTCATTGGCGACGATTTAGAAAATTGCTACGTTAACATGAGACTTCGAGTTTCATAAAGGGAAGAAAGTTTCTTCTCTCGTATTTACCACTCTACGGTCTTACTTATTTGGTCACGCCAATGTAGAGTCTATCACACAAATGGGATTCGGAGAATGCCCCCGAAGGCGTCGAGAAATTAGAATGCATTGTACGAGAGAGACAGGATAAACTGAAGCAAACTAAGGAAATCGTAATTGTCGGGAAGCTGCGTCACTCATTTTATATCGCCAATGAGGCAACACAGAGTTGTGCCGACCAAGACACTGACACCTCCCGAAATAACTAAATTGCCAGGTACAAGAAATTCCTGAGGAATTTCCCCGCTCACAGCGCGCACACTCGATGCGTTTTTTCCCCTCAGTTTGCGTCCATTGACATGTCGGTTAAAAAAAAAAAAAAAAGAAGACATCCGTTTGTCGTTGTGGAATGCTGGGCAGAAGTGGCAACAAGAGGGGCTGATGTCATTTGAGAGAGAAGTAGAAATACTCAAATCTCCCCGCCGCCCCTCCCCCTTTTCACCTCCTATACTGCCCAGATTGACACACATGCATGATAATAATGCACACGCACGCAGGCACGCACGCACACACGCACGCACGCACACACGCATGCACAAAGACGCATACACATATCAACACACACTTGCAAACATACACCAATGCACTTATTAGAAGTTAGAAGTGACTTCATCTTCATCGGTAATTTGCTATTTTACCTTTTGTCTCTGAGCAGTTCGTCGTTTTCCTGTTTTCTACGTTGTTATCTTATCTACATTGTTATGGGCCTGAAGAAGACAAAGGGTCCTCAAGATAATTTGCCCACCCTCGCATTTTTCACTCTCGCATTCATCATTGAAATTATGGTATACGGTTTGTCAAAGTTGTGGTGTGTGATTATTTTCTCAACGTGTCTTTTTTTAGAGAGCTCCTTTTGCTATTTAAGCCAACACCAATACACATAAATGCAAAAACCCACAGAAACAAAGACAAACCCACACCAGCATAAACAAACACACAAGTGCACAGACACACGTGCGTGGTTGAGCGCTTGCAGGCACGTACCCACGCAAAAATTCAATGGTCACTTAAGACAGCACAGATACGGAGATGCACGTCCAACGTGGGGTATAGAACTCGCGTCTTTTGCACGATAGGTGAAGAGCGTAACTGTTTCACCAGAGGCGACTGTCGGCGATCGAAATTCAGTAGGACTACATGTTGCTCGTATTGCAAAAAGAGATTTTAGACTTGCATAGCCTAAAACTATCATTAAAAGTACCGAGCTTGGTTTGATTTGCTTAATATGAGTTCTTAGACCTGTATATCTATATGCGGTGCAAATGTTATGCGTTTTATCAAGCACCAAGAGAGCGGGAACTGCATTCATGATAATACATTGGAAGAACGTCTCTGTTTGGGGTTTGGCTTCATTTGATTGCCAGTTTTACGTCCTTTGCAACACTTTTCGGTAATTTAAGAGAGGGGCCACTTCGAATTGGGATGAATTCTCTCGCAGGCTGGAGTTTCCTTGAGTGTTATTCAATGCAAACTGTGTACATTGGCTCCCTAATCTATATCCTTGAGCTGAAATTATTGCGATGGTGTCGATAGTGATGCAAAACCCAAAGATTAAACAAAGCAGAATAGTCATATCGTTTACCCTTTTGCATGTTGGCGAATAGCTGAAGGATTGGGGTTGAGTATTCGCCTCCTAGCAAAAAACAGCCAAAGAAGCTGGTGCTTCTATAAATAAATTAAACAGCCAGTGATATGTAATCCGGCCTCAATATGACCTTGTGGTATCAAAGGAACCGTGAAACTCCAAACAAACAATCAAACAAGCAAACAAACACAGATTAGACTTCAAGAGGAAAAGTTTCCAGTGGCCGCGTCTGCTGTCAATAATTTGGCGCGAAGACCAGGCTGACCTGCGTGACCAGCGTCCATGTCGGTGACTGGCCTTCCCCTCGGACCGGTCAGCCAACACTCCTACCATTACCTGGACTCGCCACGTCATCCGTGGCAGCTTTTTCTGTACCTTTTTGTAAGAGGTGTTTTTGTCTCTAGCAGCTGTTACCAAATTTGGACATCGGGTGGTGACAGGGATTTGTCCTTGACTTATCAATTACGTCGATTTCTATTATCTTTCTCTAGGTCTTCTTTTCAGTTTTCTGTGGGCGGTATTGTTCGTCCATCTAAAAATAGAACGTTTTTTTTAGGATCATCTACGGCAGGTTTGTTTGGCTTGGTTGGTTTGGTATCTACTTTAAGTCCCTCGCAACACTGTAAGGTCGTTTAAAGGACGAGCTACTTCGACCCTGCCTGTCAAGGCCAACTAGGGCTGATGGGTTTGGGTTTGTTACCAGTTTTACGTACTTTGTAACACTGTGTCAGGTCATTTAAGAGACTGGCTACTTCGACTCTGTCTTTCAGAGCCAACCCGGGCCAAGAGGGACCAATCTCAGCAAAGCAACACAGATCGTCCGCATGCGGAATCGAATTCGGGTTCGCCACGTGATAGGCGAAGAGCCTAACCATTTCACCATAGGTGTCGGTGGTATAGTTGGGCTTTGGTTTTACGCGGCTTGTAACACTGTAAGATCATTTTACAGGCGGGCAACTTGACCGTGCCTCTCATGGCCAGTATAGGCTGTCAAAGACCTAATGCATAATTTCAAACATGAATCTAAAATACTTAGTATATGTTTTGGCCCTTGGACAAAGGTTAATATCTAGACTTTAGAATAACATGTTCTCATTGCCTTTGATTTGGTTGATTCTAAGTTTTATGTCCCTTGCAACACTTTAAGGTTATTTAAAAGACGGGCTCCTTTGACGCTGCTTCTCAGGGCCATCCCGGGCTGGGAGGGATGAATCCCAACAGAGAAACGCAGACCGTCCGCACGTGGGATCGAAGAAGGGACGTAAAGTTTGACACCACCCATCTCTGAACTCTTATTTCAAAATCTAAAGTATCGACCTATCAGACCGGCGTCTGTGGTGTAATGGTTAGACTCTTCGCTATCATTCGGGCGACCCGAGTTCGATCCCCAGTTCAGAGAATCTCGTTTTTCTTTACGGATTTGTCCCTCTCAGCCCGGGGATGGCCCTGACAGGCAGGGTCGAAGTAGCCCGTCTGTTGAATGACCTTACAGTGTTGCAAGGGATTGATAAAAACAAAACAAAAAAAACACCCGTCAGTCTCCTCGAATAGCTCAGTCACATTTCTCACATGACCTTCAGAACAAGCTGACCTGTTCCTGACCTTTTGTACAAGTACCTGGTATGTGAAGCATACATTGTGTCTTTATTATCGCTTTTTTTCTTCTTTTTATTTAGTCTCTTTTCATTTGTTACGTTTAGGTTTTATCAATTCAAGAGGGTTGATATTGTAAGCTGACAGTTGTATCGCTACAAAATGACCATGTCGGACCTATCATACAAACGCCCCGTACGTGAAGCATGATAGTGTCGTTTTTTTCCTTGTCTGTTTTTTTTGTCTCTTTTCATTTGTCAAATTTTAATTTTGGTTCTTATCAATTCACGAGGTGTGGTAAGAAGATTAATAAGTTCTTCTCTATAAAAATCATCTTGTCAGAACTATCACACAAGTGCCCGGTAAGTGAAACATATTATGTGTCCTTATTCTTTCGTTGGTTGTTGTTGTTTTGTTTGGTTTCGGGATTTTTGGGGTGTTTTTTTTAGGGAAGGGGGGGGGGGGGGCATTGCTTTTTTGTTTCTTTCGTTAGTCAAATTTGGGTTTTATCAGTTCACGAGGGTAGCAAGAAGGTTAATAACTATATCACTATAAAATCATCACGTCAGGTCTACCAGAGAGCCTAGATTTTGAGAGGGAAAAGGGCCATGATAACAGTGTATTGCAGATAACAATAGCCAAGCGCGGATCGCAAGTCACACTAAAATCGCTCAATTTTCTATTGTTATCCGCGCTTTGATTATAATTGTCATTAGCAGTTGATACAGATTCGTCTTTAGAAGTTTCGTTTCTCCTCTCAAAATACAGTTAATCCTGTTCAAGCGACCACTTGTTCAAGACACCACCTGCGCAAACAACCACCTTCTATCGAATCCAAAACTGTATTTCTTTTCTACAGATTATTCCTCTCTAAGACGACCACCTGTCGGAAACGACCACTCTTATGACAGAAAAACGTATATGTCAAAAATGAAATTTTACAGGAGAGGCAAAAAACTGACTATTTGTGTCTGCTCCAATTAAACTTAAATTTGGTCGATTTGATTATTTTATGTTAATATGCATTGGCTGGTCTAACTTTTGTCTGATTTGCTGAGGTAGACAGTGAATAGTTATGGAGTAATTGATAAAAAATTCTTCTGTTATAACAATATCAATGAGGTTGCTTATCAAAGCTTAGGACAGAAAACCGCATATGCCATAACATTTTCGAATTTACTGCTTATCCTCAACACTTACGATAGAAAAACGTAGGTATATGGCTACTTACGGCTTTTTGTCATAAGACTTGGCGTTGGCGTGTGGAAACGTTGGGCAGGATTTGCACATATACGTTGACTTTAAGATAACATTTTGCAAACAACGCTTAAACAATACAACTTAATGAAACAAATCACCGTTATTTAATAGGTCTGATTGTGTAGCCCAGCTGCAATTGACCAGATGATGTCAAAACTAATTTGGTTTGACTCACTGTAGGTTCTAATAATAATCAATTCATGAAACGGAGTTCTTTTTTTGTTCCAAAAGTGTTTCTAAAAGAAATCAAATACCTTTGAGGTTTGGAACTAAAATCAACAGCTTGCTAAAGCTGTGCGAAGAACAGAATCATAAAGACAAGCTACTTCTGTTGTGGCACAGAATGGAGTAAAAAAAAAGAAAACTAGATACCAAAATCAATTAAATTAATAGATTAGCAGGTTAAGTTCAAATAAAAAGATCCAAAACACCCTTTCAAATTTGATTGTTATTTTGTCAGCATGACGAATGATCTAAGCTTAAAATAAGTGTGAAGAGCTGTCGATCTTTACCTTGTCCACCGGATGATTCTCATATCTTTCTTCAATCTTGGCTGAGATCCAAGAACCGAAGAAGTTTCATTAGTTTCTTAAAATTTGGTGTGCATAACACTGAGACAGAGATCTGAAGAGAAGTGCTGGCGATGAGGTGAATGAGCCCGCCGATACTATGACATGGTAGGGCAAAATTGTTCTCTGAGATCAGTCATGATTTGTGGTCATTTTTGTGTGTTGGTGGCTGTTTCCCGCCTAGATCACGTTAATTTTCAGGTTGAAGTGATAAGGCCAATCTTTCAGCTATGTCGCTGTTTTCCTTGAAACCAAGGGTGGTTGAAAAAACAAACAACTTTTGTACTCCCCGTGATCAGAACGTAAAGAGTACTTGAATGTACAAGCTTTCACGACCTTTGGAAACTCTCCTTAAACATTCTCCACTGACAATATGACGTTGAATAAATTTCTTTTACTTAAACCAGTCCTCAATCCAGAAAAGTTCGTTAATTTTGTTCCTCCTCGCCTCATAAAAATGAACTGTAGTACACTTTTTCTTACATTTATCATCACATTCTTTTTCACATCATATTTTGCTTCCATCTGGCATGTTTAATAACTTAGTCTGCGCACCGTTCTTCTACATTTTTGCGCTTTCGCATCTTCCGTTTCTTGCCAGGGATATCAGTTTGTTAATCTGGGACTGGGATCTTTTTCTGTGGAGAATGAGTTGTTGTGGACGGCAGTAGTTGTAACTGTTCATTTGATGAGACAGCAAGTTTTCTTTTTGCACTTGGCGATTTTATACTTTGTCTAAAACAAGCACAAAGACTTTTTCTTCTTCTTCGGTGTCGTCGGAACATAGTCCGTCAAGAATTATTTTCTGTTGAGGATGAATCACATCGTGTTCACTTTGTTACAATATTGAAACTGTTTTATTTCCCCGTGCTTGTTCATTCCGTGTTGCTTTTTCTGTTACTTCGTTCAGCTCGCAACAGAGCAATATTATATTGATAAAAATAATAATAATTATAATACCAAGACGATCTCTTCTTTTTTCTTTTGGTATTTTTTTTTCACCTCTCAGCCCAGATTGGCCTTCAGAAGCAGAGTCGAAGTAGTCCGTCACTTAAATGACCTTACAGTGTTGCAAGGATCGTGAAACTGGTAACTAAAAAGTTAATCATAATCTCTACTTAGACGAGAGTGGGCTATCTGTATTTCCCAGTGAAGCTGAGCTATCAGAGACTCGTTACTAGGTTTAAGTCCCCTCTAACACTGTGAGGTAATTTAAAAGACAGCTATTTCGACCCTGCCTGTAAGGCCAACCCTGGCTGAGACTGAAAAATCCTAGCAGAAAAAAGTGCGGATCGTCCGCACTCGGGATCGAATTCGGATCTTCCGCATGAAAGGCAAAGAGCCTAACCATTATACCACAGCAGTGGTTGAAATACTGGAAACATCGGGTGTATAAAGAAGGACAAAGTACGCAGATCGTCCACACTCGGGATCGAACTCGGATCTTCCGCATGACAGGCGAAGAGCCTAACCATTATACCACAGCACCGGTTCAGATACTGGAAACATCGGGTATATAAAGAAGGACAAAGTACTTTAATCGCGGATTGCTCGACTTATTGAGCTAGTGATGGGGAGCGAAGGGGCTAAGCCTGCACAAAGAGTTATTTTCACATATTTGAATATTTGAACTATCCGTTTCAAATTAATTGGTTATGGAAAATAATTGCCCAATTTAATCAAACGAAGACGTCACGTAGGGGATTTCAAACTCTTATGAGGGACACCTTGTATTCAATTATCTCGTGGAAAAGAAAAATCATGAACGTCCCCAAGTACATACGTATCCAACTCTGCACAGAGAGTGAAAGAAAGTAGACGTCCGTGAGTTGACAGTGTGTGTAATTGCATAGACTGTCACATCAACGTGACCAGTTCCTTCATCAAGTTCATCAAGTAAATCAGTAATCACTCCTATAAAATGTAAATGCACATTGGGATAAAAATAATTAATCCCCCCACGAATGTCCAAATAATTGGATAGATCAATTATCCAAATATCCAGGATATAATTTGGATAATCGGACAGCCTTAAAGGTCGGCTTGGCCCCACCTCCTGTTTCATTGATATCTCGGATGACTTAGCAATATTGAGTCACTTGAACGGGCTATAACTCTTATGATGATAATAACAAAAGAATGATGCCCTTGACTTCACGAAAAAGGTGTACTTTGAATGAAAGCACTTTTGACAAATTTAGATTTCCCTAAGTGTATGCCAATACCAGTGTCTGTGGTGCAATGGATTGGCTCTTCGCCGAGGGTTGGTTACAAGTTTTACGTCCCCTGCAGCTCTGTAAAATCATTTGAAAGACGGGCAACTTCGCCCCTGTCTGTCAAGGCCAACCAGGGCTGAGAAGGAATATAATATCCCAGTAGACAAACTCCCAGCCAGACAGGGTCGAAGAAGCTTGACTCTTAAACGACCTTACTGTGTTGCAAGGGACGTAAAACTGAGTACAGAACAAGACCATCCATCCTTTTTAGTAATGTCGACGAGAAGGCTGAGGACTGCAGCCAGCTCATATCGTGTGGAATTTTTGTGTGGTATGTTGCCCCACTTTGTCTGTAACCATGATAAATCATTATAGTTTGTCCAGCGGTGGCTGTGGTGGAATGTTTAGGTTCTTCGCCTATCACCTTACAGTGTTGTAAGGGACGGAAAACTGGTAGCCTGCAGAAAACCAATTCTTAATCCATGAATAGTGTGCAGGTATACTTAGACTACGTTAGATGGCATAACCTAATAAAGAAGTACATGCAGCAAAAAGCAGTCCAACACCACCAGACAGTCACTAGAGTGGAATCCCCAGGGAAAGAGGAAAAGAGGAAGACCGAAGCAGACCTGGAGACGGAACATGATGTAAGAGATCCAGACCTCAAACCTGTCCTGGGAAACCATCAAGAAGACCGCCAAGGACCGAAGTAAATTGAAGGCAACAAGGAGGAAAGAGGATTAAGTCAAATAAGTCATGCAGCAAAAGAATGATAATTAGCAAATTTTCAACTGGACACCAGTCTTCTTATGGCCAAGATACTCAATGATCGTAATACAGAAGGGAGGTAAAACGGAGGGGGGGGGGGGGTGGAGACAGACAGACAGACAGACAGGCAGACAGGCAGACAGACAGACAGACAGACAG
>JAUKPP010259981.1:0-11952 GCA_032273245.1 Phyllaplysia taylori
AAACCCTAATAAGTCATCCCTCACACACACATCACACACACACTTTTACACTTTATTTATTTATTCACATTGACCAAATTTCTGATCTCCATGTTTAACCTCTGACTTGTCTCTGTTTCCAGGCATCCAAGGGTCCGTGGTTGGGCTTGTACAGTTATGTCAAAATAATCTTAAAGAAGCACAATTTGTAAATTTCTCTTGACTTTTAAATTCTCAACAAAACGTTTTGTGCCTTTCATAAGGCCAATGAGGGGAAGATAAAGTGGCTGTATATTTTGTAACAGTAGGATCACACGGAATTTGGTTTGCTTAGTTATTACTTTAACATCCCTGGTTTTACTGCTACTACTTTGACCCTGCTTGACAGGATTAACCCGGGCTGAGAGGGATGAATCCCGTCAGAAAGACTCAGATGCTCGTCCACATATGGGGTTGAACTCGAGTCTTCTGCATGAGAGGCAAAGAGCCGTACCGTTACACCACAGAGTTTGGTGTGGTTACCAGCTTTACGTCCCCTGAAACACTGTAAAGTCATTTAAGAGACAGGCTACTTCGATCCTGCAAGTTAGGTCCACCCAGGCTGAGGAGAGGGATGAATCCCAGCAGAAAGACGGATCTTCATCCACATCTGGCATCGAACTTGGGTCTTCCGTATGATAGGCAAAGAGTCTAACCATTACACCACTGACACTGGTTTACACCACACATGCCAGTATGATAGGACGTGCGGTGCTGATGAATAATAAGACTCTACCCAGTATTTGTCCATGCAAGGATAGGAGCAGAGGCGAAGCTGCCACGCGTTCTTGGGGTCGGAGATGGTTTCTGGAGAGAGCAATGGGTTCTGGTAGGGCTTCTGGCACTGGAGGCACAAGGGGATACCGTCCTCCATCACAGCCTGGGAGAGAGAGAGGGGGAGGGAGAGGGGGTGTGGGAGGGAGGGGACGGGAGAGAGAGTGGAGGGAGGGGGAGGAAGAGGGGAAGAGGGGGAGGGGGAGAGAGAGGGGGAGGGAAAAAGGGTTAGGGAGAGAGAGAGGGTTGGGAGAGGGTGAGGAAGAGGGAGAGAGGGTGAGAGGATGGGGAGAGAAAGAGGGTGAGGGAGAGGGGAGGGAGAGAGGGTGAGGAAGAGAGGGTTAGGGAGGGGAGAGAGAGTGGGGAGAAGGAGAGGAAGGGAGAGAGAGTTACAGAGGAGGAGCGAGAGAGGGGAGAGGGAGAGAGAGTGAGGAAGATGGAAAGAGAGTGAATGGTAGGGGAAGAAAGGGGGGGGGGGGAGGGAGAGAGAGAGAGAGGGAAGAGTGCAACAGAGAGAGGATAAGAGGGAGATGTTTGTTATTCATTTCTTGTTGTTTTTTCAGGTTTCTACGACTCCTTAAACACTATAAGGCCCTAGGATTCCTTATTCTCACTCTGTGGGTCTGAGTTCTCCTATGTTTTGCCCTACCAGAATACGAATGTAGGAGAAAAGATGAAGGAAGGAAAGAGGGTAGAAGGTGGGGACGATACTTCTTAAAATTTGTCACACGTTCAGCTACAATTCGTCATGGCGCTTCTGATATGGCCCAACTCGTTTTCTGCACTGCTGAGATAATGGGGAAAAATTTATTTGACCCAATTCTCCGTTTTAAGTAAAAGCATTATGGAAATATCAAATTTGAGCAAATTGCTCAGCACTTTCGAAAAAATGGAATATCAAATGATGCACTATGATGTGGGGAATTATATAATGGGCTCCCCCACTCTCCCCATTTTGGAAACACCATGACGAAATGTGAAAGGTGAAAACGTTGTTATTTAAAAAAGTGGAGAGCAAAACTCCTAAAAAAATCCTTATACATTGGCATAAAGAATAGTATATATGAGTTTTTAAAAAAAACTATCTTTTCTCTCTGAACTTGAAAAAGAAAAGATTGAAATCAGGAAAGGTGTTAACGTTGCCTATCCTTATTATAACAAATACAATGTGTCAAACAATTTGGTACAAACAGTAGTAGTAAAGGTAACAATACTACACCAGAAAGCATGATTCATGGTACAGTCGACTCCACTTGTAGCGAAGTCGCTTGTAAAGATCTTCGATCTTTTTCCGTGGAATCGGCACCGATGTAACACAAACTCAATAAAATTCAAACGGTTGTACTGAATTAACTACATCCGTAGTGACGGTTGTAGAGATGCGTAGTCTTATCCCCGGCCCATATAGTTTATTGTAAAAATATAACAGTTTTAACGATGTTTCCCCCGTGGCTGCATCGATGAACCCGATGATGTTTTGTTACGTTACACACATAGCACCGAGCGAAGCGAACACGACTGGCCCTGCCTCTCTCACTTAGTCTCGCGCCGCTTGCCTGAGTTACAATGCACTGTGCTCGTGGCGTGTGTCAGTGACAAGCGGGGTGTGTGTAAAGCCTCTGTGTGCAAGGTGTGTACGATACGGCTCTGACAAGAGTAAAACGTGTCATGCTTTACTTAAAGAGAAAAATTGATCTGATAGAGGCCATTGAGAATGGACAAAAGCAAAAGAATGCTGCATCTGACTTTGGAATATCAGCAAATACTGTATCGGGCATAATGGAATTAAAAGAGCGCTACAAGGAGGAGTTCTACAGTGGAGAAGTAGGCACACAGCAAAGAAGAGCCCGAGTACTGGGGTTATTTCACTTGAACTTCCCATCCGACGGCTGTTGCAAACTTCGGATGTAGCGATCCTTTTTCTGGTCCCCCAACCACATCGCTACAAGCGTAGTCGACTGTATATGGTCGATTTATGGGAAACTTTAAATCATGAAATGCCATGAACCACGCTTTCTGGTTGAGTATTGTTACCTTTACTATTACTGTTTGTATTTCCACATGCATTATAAACTCTATCGAATCCTTTGGGATCCCAAATTGCTGTACCTCTGTTAGAGCCACCTTCATCCTCGTCTGTAAACAATTTGGTAGGAACTTACAAACAAATTTCACACTCAAAGATAACAAAACAGAATTCTGAAAAATCATTGGAAGTACCCGACCCTCGTTTGGTGAAAGAAACTTCATCATATTTCCAACAGATACTACCAGTAAAGGAGCACAGAGCATTCCAGAAACGGAACAATACCTGAGCCACGCCTTTTGTGCACTCTGCGACCTTTCCAGCTGTCCCTGCGTCAAGCGTGGCAGGTGTCGCCGTGCGCTTTTGGATAACCCGAACATGACCCTTGAGGTCATCTGCTGCAGTCCGTGCCGCAGCGAGTGAGTCTTCCTGTGGTCACATGGTATGAGATTAGCTGTATATAGATATTGAAATCACTAAAGATGGATCACAAAAACTGCTTATTTGAAAGCAATTACAGTGGAACTTCCCAATAACGACCTCTCTGAATAGCACATTCTCTGGATAAGGACATAGGCCTCTGGTCCCGATTTTTTTACTATGTAACATTAGTAATAAAAGCGTCTAAATAGCGACATACATTCTAGTAAAACCTCTGCATAACGACATCGAGGTTGCAACTGTTGACGTTTAATACTTTGTTGGTAATATTCAGCTGCACTCATGCCACTCACAAGCCCGGATAAACTACAGAGGGAAATGGCATTATAGCAAGACAATTATAATCATAATCTTCACAATAATGAAATAAGCACAGGGAAAACACATTTTAACGTATCAGTGATTCGCTGGAGACAATCAGCACAACACATCGTGTCATTGACGGATTTCCAACACCCCAATGTCCACCATCTTGGAAAATTCTTAATAACGACATTTCCGAATAAAGACATAATTTTACGGTCCCAAGCGATGTCGTTATTGGGAAGTTCCACTGTACTTTGTCTGAAACAAAAAGACGAAAGTATGGTCACATGGTATGAGATTAGGTGCACATTCATTGAAACACCTATAGATGTAATACTGGAATCTGTTTGATTGAAAACAATCATTCCTAAACAAAGAACCAAAAATATTGTCACATGATATGAGGTTACGCAGTTGTATAGTATATATATAAATATGGAAATACCTGAATTTATGCTTGAATTACTGAAAACCTGCTGATCTGACAGCAATTATCTAAGAATCCAAAATACGGTCGGTCACATGGTCTGAGAATAGCTGTGTGCAGAAATCCTGAGAGATGGGAGTACTGAACCTGCTTTTAGTAAACAAATACTTCTTATAGGGATCTAAAATATTATAGGCTTCTTGTTTTCTACTACCAGATCTGTTCAGCCAAAATGTGTCTAATGTGGCCTGTGCGTCTTGCAATTTAGACACTATCAAGTCATCCAGTGGCTACAATGTAGAAAAGAACATAGCACACAAGGAATCTGTAACGTTACTACAATTTACCTTTTGTAGTCAGGAAATATGGAGAGCCAAAAGCAGTTTACATAAATATGTGTTACAACATGACCAAATAAGACGCTTGTCTTTTTTTAGCATTTGGGTTTATGATGATAAAACACATCTTGGGAACCGGCATCTGCGATGTAATGGTTAGGCGCTTCGCCTATCACACAGAGGACGTGAGTTCGAGGCTCGCATGGGAAGATTTGTTTTATCGAGTATATCTACGTTTTTCTGCTGGCACAATGTCCCTCTTAGCCCAGGTTGGCTCTGACAGGCAGGGTTGAAGTAGCCCGTCCCTTAAATGACCTTATAGTGTTGCAAGGCATGTTAAGCCAAAAGAAAAACCAAAACACATCTTGGGAAATCAACCATAACAGAGAAAAAGGTTTTAAAAACACAGTTTGCCAGGCAAATTAGATGGTATTAGTTTATCCCTCCAAACTGTCCACAGTAGTTATTCAAGAGACAGGACCTTTAATCTGATAGTAGAATGGACCTTCACAGGACAAGGATGAACCTACCTTAGTGAGGTGTCTCTTCTTGGTCCTGTCCACCGACTTGATGCGGTCGTAGGCGTGCAAAGGGTTGGAGAAGACACAGTTTTGCTTAGCCAGCAGACGCCTCTTGGTATCACTCAGGCTGAACACAGACAGGTGGAGGAAAGGAAATGTTTATGCTGAGAATCTAATCTAATGTAAAGATCAACAGAAAAATGCAACTCACCCTTTTAACTTTGAATCGAACACAGCCTACAATTTGTTATGAAAAAACAACAACTTGATGCCATGAACAAGAAAGAGAGATGTAACCAGTTTGACCACAACACCTCAACATTTTCTTCCACTTCATAAGACATTTATACTTTTCATACTTAAACTTTAACAGTAAACAACTTCTTACAAAATGTTGACTACATGGAGTGGAAAGGGGAAAAATTTTCATCTTACATTTTTACAGTACTCCACTTAAGAGATCGTATGCTTATTGTAGATAGAACAACACAGTCGCTGTGGATTCCCAGAACGCTTTGGATAAAATTCATTTTCTTCACTCATGAAACTGAGAATTTGGTCTTGCACTTGTTTTCCTATGAAGATTATAGATTGGTCTGGAGATATGTGGTAGCCGCCAGCATCTGTGGTGTATTGGTTGGGCCCTTCGTCTATCACTCCAAGGACATTAGGTCAAGGCCAGCGTGGGGCAGTTTGTTTGATCAAGTTTTCTGCTGGGCCACTGTCCCTCTTAGTCTGGGTTGG
Organism: Phyllaplysia taylori; assembly: GCA_032273245.1. Taxonomy (NCBI): domain Eukaryota; kingdom Metazoa; phylum Mollusca; class Gastropoda; order Aplysiida; family Aplysiidae; genus Phyllaplysia; species Phyllaplysia taylori. The sequence continues at coordinate 5,596 of JAUKPP010259981.1, forward strand.
CCCTGACAGGCAGGGTCGAAGCAGATCATCCCTTAAATGACCTCGCAGGGTTGCAAGGGCTGTTAAGCCAAAACCACACCACACCAAAGCGGTAGCCGCTTCTTGTTTTCACTCAATGTAAAACCTATTGAAAATAGTTGACTGCCTAAGAGAGCAGGGGGATAAATAAGGCATTTGACCACCAAGAGTGAGAGGTCGTGTGAGGAGCCTAGCGGAGCTTCTCTGACTCCCAACCGTGTCGAGCCTAAGACCAAGAAATGGAAGTTTGGCAGCTATCCCCCACTGATGTCTGACATTGCTGAGACTGGTCAGCCACGCGTCAGTAAACTGTGACCGACATTTAGGTAGTGACCAATAGTGATACTGTTCCATCTTTGACAGCACGTAAACTTCTTTTAGTAATAGTAAGATAAGGTAAGATAAAATGAGATATCCTTTATTGTCCCAGTAACCTAGTCACTGACATAATCTTTAGGGCTTGGATACAATAAACTGCACCAACAAAAACCAAATAAACAAAAGTTTTTCGCTGCCCCTGTAAAAACAGAGGCCCCTAGAGATTGCTCCTTAACGAAAGTCCAAGACTGATATATGTAGCTGTGTAGTGGTTAACGTCTTCACCTATCGTTTCAAAGGACTAGAGTTTGAGGTGCAATTTGTAAGTCGAGTATCTCGGTTGCGTCTCTCTCATCCTGGGTTGGCCCTGAAAGGTAGAGTCTAAGTAGCCAGCCTCCTAAAAGACATTTGAGTAATGCAAGGGGCGTAAAACCCAAACCAAAAAGAACAAGAGAGGCAATCCAAGTGAGCATCCAGCTCAAACTTACTCGGCCCACTGGCGAACAAATCTCTGCAGTAACCTGACATGACTGGGATGCTGCAGTGACTCAGGGAGGTCGGTCAAGTTGTCCACTTGGACGTTGATTGGCAGGAAATTGGCTTGAAGGTAAGTATCATCCTATATAGAGGTGGAGAGGAGGGGGGGGGGGGGGGGAGGAAGAGATTAATAGAAAACTAGAAAAAAAAGGAGCAAACATTTGCCTATGAACAACCTCAATCCTCCGTATTTGTTAGGGCTGCTTATTTCCCTCTGTGGATACAAGGTCGAAAACATTCTGACCTTTTACATCAGAACAAATTTCTGCTCTTCAGCATGAAACAGAATTTTGCAGAGCTACAGATATTTCTTTAAAACAGATATTTATGAATAAAAAACAAAGCAAATAAATTCAAGAAAAATCCTGAAAGTGCTACACTTAAAAGTCCAAAGTGACACTTCAATTAAAAAGAAGTAGGCCTATAAGGGCTAAAACATGAAGCAAGTGATTAATATGTAACTTTCTTTGAGATTTACTAGCTCCAGCAATAAAGGAAAAGACTTCAGCAGCACATCAATTAGAAAAGGATCCAGTTTGCTTAAAAGAACCATTGATTTCATAAACAAATTTTGTTGCATGCTGATCATATTTTACAAATCAGTAACAAATGACAGTACAAAGTGAACAAAACTAATTACTTGGCCAACTTGGACTCGGAGAATTCATTCTAACTCGGGAAAAAGATAGTACTTTTGGTTTTACATGAACTTTCAAACGGAAACTATATTTTCCATAGTGGCTGTTCCTTGTGCTTACCTCGTCATAGACGTAGATTCGACCGGTGTGAACGCTGCAGCTGTACTTGAGCACTTTGTGAATTCTGTGTGCCACAGACAAGGGGGCAGACTCGGACTGGACACCATCTCTTGTCTCAACTTTGCTTTTAGTGGGGCTGGTATGAACGATCCCTGAAGTTTTTTCACTGGCTGACTCCGTGCTGTTGGGCATGTTAGAGGATGGGAGGGAGGTGTCTTTAGTGGGTGGGAGGGCGGTCTCTTTAGTGGGTGGGAGGGAGGTGTCTTTAGAGTGAGTCTGCAGAGTACTTGAGGTCCCATCTCTTTGCGACAGCAGTGTCGAAATCTTTGAGTTTTGTTCACATGATGTTTCAGTCCCAGGGCAAGAATGTGATAGGTTTCTCACTTTTCCAGATGGCAGAGGATTTTTATCAGTGTCTGACAAACGATGCTCCTCCGATTTATTTCCAGCGGCATCTGAACAACAGCTGTCCTTTCCTACATGCTTGTCATTTGCTGTTTGAAATTCTTCTGTTGATGATGAAGAAACAGTTCCACAGCACTCAGCCGCAGCACAATTGGCTCCTGTTTCTGTCCCATCAACAGCTACATTAACAACAGCAGCCAAAAGTGACATGTCCGACTTATCACTTGTATCCGCCATGTGCTCTGAGTCTCCACTGTCATCAAATAAATCTGGGGAGTCACAGTTGTTGCGCGGGACAGACACTACGGGTGACACACTAAATCTGTTGTCACAAAGACCATGTTTCAATCTTACACTCCCGTCTGGCGGTGCTTCCGTCTGTTGCACAAGCCCCATGACAGGAACAAGCGGCTCGTCCCTCTTGAGATGAGTGAATACAGAAGTAGGAGACGATGGTTCAACTTTCGTGTCCTTAAAGTCCTTCACAAAGTCTGAATGTGTTCTCAAGTCCTTACAGTCTCTCACTAAGTCGGTATGTGGCTGCAAACTATTTAATTCTTTATCACAGTTGTCTGAAAAGAGTCTTCTTCTCTTCGCCAGTGCTGCGTCCTCTGGAGGCGAAATTTTGCTAGCACGTGAGGAAAGTTTTCTGCGTCGAGGTGTGTTACACAGCTCACACTGAGGTAAGTCTGGGTGGTTGAGCAATGTGCAAGCAGAACATGACCACTGACTGACGCACTTGCCCGACTCTGCTCCTGCCTTTGCATTGACAGTATCAGTTTTCACAGAAACATCTCTGAGGAACTTACCTGAACACTGGCATTCGGCGGTTTCACAACACACATTTCTATCTTCCGACTCCGACAAGTTGAAGGAATTAGAGCGTGGTTTCCCTCCATCACCTGCCACACCGTCACCATGACTACCAACACTTGTTTCCGTTTCCTCCACACTTCCTCTATGTGCAGACGGCTGGGGAGATTTGTCTGTCTGTGCGTCTCTACCTCTCGGACTTTTGATGCCCGTGAGAGACACATCCGTAGCAAACCTGTTACCTCTGACCCTAGAGATGTTCGACTCTGACACACCTTCCACACCATCACAAGATTCATCTCGTGTAACTTGAACACCATTGCCTGATCCATTTCCTATGACTTCCACACCACTATGTGATCCATTTCCTGCGACTTCAACACCACTAAGTGATTCATTTCCTGTGACTTCTACACCACTACGTGATCCATTTCCTGCGACTTCCACACCACTACATGATCCATTTCCTGCGACTTCCACACCACTAAGTGATTCATTTCCTGTGACTTCCGCAGCCATTTTCTGATGTCCTCTTGTGGAGACGACTGGAATGTCAGGCAGAGAGAAATCATCACTGTCCACATCAACGCTTATGGCTTCCCCTTTAGAGGCAAATGGCTTCCTTACCTCAACCGCATTGGTTGCTTCAGAAGACAATTTAAGCTTCTTGTCTTTACTCTTCTTGATCAACTCTTTTGTGCTTTTTTTCTTTTTCTTACGCTTTTTCACAAAAGGTTTGAACACATCTGCCTCATCCTCACTACTTAACACAATCACAGGGAGGAGTTTGCCACCCTTGAAAGTTTTTTTTGATGTTTCATCTTTGTTGTTGGTCTGGCCGGGACACCCTGACCCTTTGCCAGGTTGGTTGGGCTCAGATTCCTTCGCAGGATTTTGGACTGGATCACCTGCAGGAAGAACAAATAAACACTTCAGATATAGGAGCAGAGTTGACAACGTTAGTAACCCGACTCCATCATCTGCAAGAAGAACGAATAAAACACTTCAGATATAGGAGCAGAGTTGACAACGTTAGTAACCCGACTCCATCATCTGCAAGAAGAACAAATAAAACACTTCAGATATAGGAGTAGAGTTGACAACAGTAGTAACGCGACTCCATCATCTGCAAGAAGAAACAAAACACTTCAGATATAGGAGCAGAGTTGACAACGTTAGTAACCCGACTCCATCATCTGCAATAAGAAATAATAAAGCACTTCAGATGTAAAAGCAGAGTTGACAATGTTACTAACACGACTCCATCATCTGCAAGAAGAACAAATAAAATACTTCGGATATAGGAGCAGAATTGACAACGTTACTAACCCGACTCCATCATCTGCAGGAAGAAATAATAAAACACTTCAGATTTAGGAGCAGAGTTGACAACGTTACTAACCCGACTCCATCATCTGCAAGAAGAACAACTAAAACACTTCAGATTTAGGAGTAGAGTTGACAATGTTACTAACACGACTCCATCATCTGCAAGAAGAACAAATAAAATACTTCGGATATAGGAGTAGAGTTGACAACGTTATTAACCCGACTCCACAAGGACACTGTGAGAAGCTGGTCAGCTCAGGGCTATAGAACCTATGTCATACCGTCAAGATACCCCCTAAAGATGTAGTTTGTTTTATTGTTGAGGTTTTCGCAATGCTGTCGACACCATAAGGTCACTTCAGAAATGGGAAGTAGATAAGGACAATAGTAACGTATAGAAAGAAGTAGAAGGTGCTGGCCATGACCTATACTGTTGGTATATCCGTATCTTCTTTATAGTACAATCCAAACGGAAAACAACAGTGGAAAATCCTCAATTCCAACTTACACTTTTGCTTGGTGTTTTTATTTCCCTGAACCAATTTCTGATGATTCTTTGTAGACGATGGCTTCTGATCCTTATCTGAATCTTTGGAGCTTTGTCGCGGAGAGGCAAAAAAGTCAAGGATACAGCTCTGGTCCGGGGCCTGGAACATGAGGACATCAAGTTTAGCAGTAGCAGCAGGTGGGATCTTACATTTGTCCTTGCTATTTGCATGCTAATATTTAGGCATAAGAAAACATTGTATTGTATTCTTTACACATATCTTTACTCTCGTGTAAAAGACAATTTGTAGACAAGACAAAGGTGGACTACACCCCTTGAAAGTGTGGATATTTCCTATGTTGCATGTATAAGACCGGGGTTCACTTCAGACAGGATAAGACAAGAATCATGGCTGAAATAAAGCATGTCTTAAAATCTATGGTTAGTCTGGAATTGTTAAGAGCAGAAAGAAGGGCAAGACCTGTTTTCTGTTATCATCACATAACATCATAAGCAGGTCACTCTTGGAACTAGAAAAGGGGGTCATCCATGTTTGTTTGTACAGGTCTATCATTCATCAATACAAACATTAGGCCTACAGTCAACTCACATTTGAGAGGAATAGTTTTCCTGATTTTATTACCCATCGGATATTAATTTTTCAGGAATAATGAAGGATGAGATTGGGGTAGACTCGTGCAAAACTTTGAAGAGAATCTCTGTATTGTACATAATAATAATGGTATTTATAAAGTGCCTTCCCTTAAAATGTTCAAGCTCAATGTGTATATACGGTAACTTGCATGACTTTTGCTGCATGCGTACAACAACGACCAGCATTGGCATGAGGACACATCGTGTGTAGAATCTGTGTTCTGTGCACGTATAGATTTGGGGGCAACAACCAGACAACCCACTCCATGCCATCCTACAGACAGGATGGCAAACCATCTAGTTTCTAATCCCTTCTTGCAATGTCTATTTGAAAATGGAATGATTATTTGGCCTTCAGTAAAATTGTGATATTATATGTGAGAGGTGCTGACAAAATGAGTTCCTTCTCGCAATCGGCCGAAAACCGATACTGGAGTAAACTTTGTCAGTTTTCAACCAAGACCATTTTCATCAAGTTAGAAATTATGTCTTTTGTCATTCCATATAGAGAAAGCTTTGGTTTTTAAGGACATTAGCTCAAAATATGTGAAGAAACTTTGATCTAGATTTTCTGGAAACTTTACATTTTTATCTCCCCTCTTTCAAACCTTTGTATTTCAAAACTGGCTATCAATATCAAAATAATTTTCCCCCCACCTTTTAGGGCTTGAAAAGCCCGTTAATTTGATGTATATATGTCCATATGGCTAAAATCCGAGAAGCAACTCATTTTGTCAGCACCCCTCACATATGGTGCTGCTTGGGCTGTTGCTCCCAGGTAGAGGTTTGCCGTCGGTGGCCCAGTGGTTTGGCTGCCGGACTCGTAAAGCCACTAAGGAGTAGGGTTGCGCGTTCAATTGCCTGCGAGGGCCCAACGTTGTGTCCTTGGTAAAAGCGCTTTACAAAAATTTTCTCACTTGGCCCAAGTGGTAATGGGTAACTCAGGAGCTGCTCTCGTGGCATGATTTGGTTTGGTTTGGTTACCAGTTTTACGTCCCCTGCAACACTGTAAGGTCATTTAAGAGACGGGCTACTTCG
>JAUKPP010259992.1:0-11952 GCA_032273245.1 Phyllaplysia taylori
GGGTCGAAGTAGCCCGTCTCTTAAATGACCTTACAGTGTTGCAGGGGACGTAAAACTGGTAACTAAACCAAACCAATTTGTCCATTCCCTCCTTGCTAAAGAAGCTATCGTTTCTAATTACAAACAACAGTATTTGCTTTCTGGGAACTTGTGAGGAAATCAGCATTTTTGCTTGCCTGATAAAATTTTCACATGGCAAAATTTTTAATCCAGTGTTCAGAATAAAGGAAAAGCAGGGTTTGCACTACGGCTAGCTTTGAGAACAGAAGTCTTATTTCCGTTGATAAAGATACCCCTGTGGGCACTAACTCTATTTTCAATGAAAGTGCAAATCTGGAGGTTTGGGAAAATGCCCTTCAATTATGTAACATCCTTTTGCTTTCTTTGCCCCAGCCCAACATTACCATAGATAATTTGTATTGAGTTAAAGTTAAAAAACGTAAATTTATTCCAATGTTTCATAATATTTTCTCCGCTCCACCTCCCCCCCCCCCCCTCCCTTTCCCTCGGTGTGTTCAGCCCGCATCATCCAGGTTGTGTTTGGTCACTTTGACGTGGTCACCTGCGTGGCGAGGTCCGAGTGTAACGTGAGTCAGGACTGCTATGTCGTCACAGGGTCCAAGGACTGCACGGTCATGGTGTGGATGTTCAGCGCTAAGTCTCAGGCCATCCTCGGCGACAACAACAGTGAGTCGCATGAGATGAGACGAGATAAGATTAGGTTTGATCAGACAGGATGACATCAGACGAGATGAGACTACCATGTATAGATATATATGTCTTATTTTGTATTGGTCTTTTCTTTTTTCTATTCTTTGACAAACCCACTATGAAGTCAGCACACTACAAACAACTCTGTGAAACAGTTTTATGATTTAACGTAGAGGAATAGGGTATTTTATGAAATTGATTGCTTGTATTGCTTACAATATTTCTTTTATGTAGTACATTTCACTGTTTGTTTAGCAAAGAGGCAAATACCCCACTACGTTTATTGTACTATCTGTCCTTATGCAAAACAAACAACGATTTTATTTCTGAAAACCTTTACAGCCTATCCATATTTCTTCCATAAGTACCTGAGTAAGTAACTTTACAGAGTGAATAGTAAAAAAAACTCACTAAGCTCGAGGACGGCATCATTTGCAACATGATCTTTCTTTCTATTATTCATTTGATGAATCATGTTACAGGTAATACACTGCTTAAATGTGGTGAGTTTTTGGGCTCTTTACTTTTTTTTTTTTTTACCAGCAACTCTCTTGAATCCTTGTGGGCCTCTGACTCCCACGGACATTTCTTAACTTTACCACGGACACCCTGTGTAATGACAATGTACTCTACTGTTCCAGGCATTGAGATGCCCACCCCACGTACTGTCCTGACTGGACACCAGTCTGAGATCACCTGTGTGGCCACCATTGCCGAGCTCGGACTTGTGGTCAGCGGATCCAAAGGTCAGTTCACATCTATAGCCAGATTGTAGAATTCATCAATCAAGGAAAATGGCAGCTCTCATGTGATGAAGTTTTAATTTGTAGAAACACTCTCAGTAAACTAAACATAACATGAAGCTGGTGTTTTCCTGATCACTTAAGCGTTGGACAATAAATAATGGATAAAATCATGAGTTGGTAAAAGATTAGCTAAACTTAGTCTTGTTTGCCAACTTCATTATTTCTCATTCTGAAATATTTTTTTTTTTAAATGGTTGAGCTCTGTTGTGTTGATGTTCTCTGAGAACAGCATATTAACTTCAGAATACTTCATGTATTGACACAAAGTTGCCTTTCGGTATTGATTATCATTAGCTCTTTCTTTTCTATTTGTGTACAAACAGATAGGGAAGAAAGAAAAGGTTAATGCAGGTTCTAATCATCCTACCATCCCTTATAATCTTTTTCTCTCTCTTTCATATACCCAACACATATCAACCAAGAGACTAGAGTATTCTAAATCCTTAGTTAAAATCACTCAAAATTTTATACTAGAATTTTTTTTAAAATTTAAAAATTATATTTATATTGAAACTTGTAAAACAGTGGATTATTTCTCTCCATGCCAGATGGTCCAAGCCTGGTGCATTCTCTGAGCGGCGACCTACTTCACTCTCTTGACCCGCCGTCCACATGCCAGGCGCCGCGCCTCATCTCCATCTCACGCGAGGCCTACATCAACCTGGTCTACGACAAAGGCAACGTCTGCATGTTCAGCGTCAACGGCAAGCTGCTGCACTTTATGGAACACAAGGATAACATACAGGTCAGTGCGGTTTGGTTTGGTTACCAGTTTTACGTCCCCTGCAACACTGTAAGGTCATTTAAGAGACAGGCTACTTGGACCCTGCCTGTCAGGGCCAACCCGGACTGAGAGGGGAAAAAACCCAGATGGTCCGCGACCGGGGATCGATCTAGGGTCTTCCCGCATGATAGGCGAAGAGCCTAACCATTACACCAAAGCGCCTGTGTCAGTGCAGGAGAAACTTGGCATAGATTTTTTTTTATACATTAGGACCTGCATATCTCAATGTCTGTTAACTCAACATTCAGAGGAAAAAACAACTCAAAAACCTCGACATTTGGCTTAAGTCGACACGATTTGGAATTTCCAACTTTTTCTTTATAGACCATATTGACATCCCTTAAGTTGACTTTCTCTTTACTCGACATGATTTCAATCCCAGCAATGTTACTTATGCGGGTTCTACTTGTCTATAATTACATTTTCAGTGACAAAATTTTACAACATGATCCTGATATGAGAGCAGTATTGTATGGTCTTGTCTATGAATGTTAACTTTCTCCCTCTTCTAACATGCAGGTTGTTTGGTGGGCATTGTGGTGTGGTCTGCTCCTTCTACTTCTTTCTAAGTGTCACTATTGTCTTAATCTATTTCCTGACGCTCAAATGATCTTACAGTGTTGAAACTGCTGTAAAGCCTTAACAAAATAACCATCCCCCTTTCTCTTCCCCAGTCTCTGATCCTGAGTCGAGATGGTCAGTACATGATCCTGGGAGGAGACTCTGGCATCGTGGAGGTGTGGCGCTCCAACAACTTCAGCCTGCTCTACGCCTACCCAGTCTGTGACAGCTCCATACGCTCTCTGGCTCTCACTCATGATCACAGGTCAGTCAGTTGCCGTGATGGGACAGTTGGAAGTTACTTATGTATAGAGACACCAGCTTTCTTTTGCTGTTTTGACCTCTTGATGATACATGTCTATCTTTTTGGTTTTATTTATTGATAACTGTAAGGATGGGGATGATAGTCTGTGGTTAGTGGGCCTCCAGTGTGGTGTGCTCCTACCACGGGCTATAGACAACAAAAGATCTTGTTTGTTTTGTAGTGTTTGAGCACTTTTGAAATGCCAGCTTGCACTGTATACTTTTTTAGAAGTTGAAAAAGTTTCTGAAAGACTTTGGTCTGCTTGGGTAATAATAGATTGTAAAGCGCATAGAGCCTGCTTTTCAGTTGGATATGCACTATATAACTGCAGTGATTACTGCTACAGTGAAACTTTGATATAACGAGGTAGTCAGAACCAGCCCAATGTCCTTGTTATATCCAAGGTCTGGTTATATCCCTTGTGTTGTAATAGAGACAAGGAAGGACAGGATCATTTTCTCTCGCTACAACCAAAATCTTATATTATTACTACCGTGCTTGTTGTTTACAAGGTCTGCAGTGTTTCTATTTTCTTGTCTACTTCCAGGCGCTGAAATGACCTAATAGTGTTGATAGTGCCGTAAAACCTTAACCAAACAGGCAATGAGGATGATAGCTGTAATTTTCCTATACTGCAAAATGCCCCTCTCCTGTCACATACAGTAATGACAATTGTAATGATGAACAAAAAGGAAAAAGAATAAAGTCAAGAAAATGAAGGTCTTGATAATGGGCTTTATGTGTGAATGTAAAAGATTATGTCACATTATTGTGAAGACTACAATAAAGACTGCATTGGGTTTTTTCGCATCGATGCAAACACATTGTTTTGTAATTGATTGTAAAGGGCATAGAGGCTGCTTTCAAGCAGGGATATGCGCTATATAAATGCAGTCATTATTATTATTATTGTAGGCCTACTTATTTTCCTAGAATGTGATGAGTAAAAATCATGGTTCCTTTTGTTTTCCTCTGCAGATTCCTGGTTGCTGGCCTGGCCACGGGCTGCCTGTTGGTGTTCAACATTGACTTTAACAAGTGGCACCATGAGTTCCAGGAGAGATATACGTAGATGCTTCTCGGACAAGGCATCTAGATGAGGGCTTCAAATCTGACATAATGGCTCACCTAGGAGGGAAATTACCAGTGAGAAATACAACAAAAAGTTCCAGAATTGCTGAGCAGGAATGTCGGATGTAAAGAGGGTATTTATATTTATGTTTCAGTTCTCCATGAGCCTTCCTTGAGAGAGTGAAGAAAAACACCACCATCACTGCAACAACAACAACAACAAAAAAGTGGCGAAAGCACTTGAATTTTGTCCATTGTTATTTTATAATGTGGTAGACTCAGACTCTGCGACTCCTGTAATATGAATGGAATTATTACAAGGCTGAAGATACATCTGTATACGGCGCCTATGATAGAAAGTTCACAAGTTGATGAAAAATGTTTTCCTCTGAGGTGACTGCTATCTAAAGACAAGTGAGTCACGAGCAACATTCTCTGGGGCAGTTAACGAAACTGTTGTAGCTCCAGAGACGTCCAAGACTGCCCTGAGTTTGGGCCAAGTCACTGGCTGAGTACAGGCAACCCAAACCACACTGCATTGTACTGTTTTGTCACATCAGCGCCGCCTTCTTTCTCATCGACATCTCAGATTTTATTCAGTACTCAAGGGCTTGGGGAAATAATATTTTGTACCAGCAATACATCGGCTGACTGTGTGTTGCCTTTTCTCATTCCTTCAAATCTTTTTTGTCACTTTTTTTTTTTACAGAAAGAATATTAAATTACAAATATGTCACTGGTTGATTTTGCCACATTGATATGTATACACATTGTATGCATTTTTTTTTTTACCATTTGTACTGATTTGATTGAGAATTTCCTGTGTCAAGATAATCATGAATGAGCTGTCAGTCTCTTGCAATGATACTGAGTTCTGACAGCTGCTGGTACTGATGTATTCATTTACACAACATGAAACATGAGAAAAGAAATGATGAAAGTTGAGTTTTGACTGAATGTGATACATAGAGAGTCTCTGCCTGCTTTTTTATAAAGGTGGTCAGAAAACAAAGTGTTTTATGATATACTACATTCACTGTTTGTATTTGACATATATATATATATTATTATTATTAAATTTTGTCTTGTTGTTAGCTGATGGTTCTGTTGACCATTCCAGTTAGTGAATTCCTTGACATGATGTGTATGACTGCTTTAGACAGTGGAGGTGACACAGGGGGAAGTAACTGAAATACCTGACAACTGCATGCTTTAAATGTTGCAACACCTTCTTGTAATATACTCCATTAGTGAGAGCACCCTCGGTGGAGGCCATAAAAGTTTTTTACATTTATTTGCAGTGGCCATGCATCAAAAGTACTAGTTAGTGGGAATACAACCCAATTGTATTGGAAAGTTTGATCAAGAATGTTCTATATAGCATTGTTGTGAGCCACGTTGTCATGATTTCACAAAGTGGGCTGAAGGCAAACGTACATCTAGTGAATAATGCTCTGGTTTAATGACATTCATTAATCACAGACTTTGACCGTAGACTGAGCAGACTTGACGTTCCAGTGTGTTTGATCACTCTCCTCATAATAAGCACTGGGTAAATTGTGTGTGAATAATAACACAGTCTTGGAAGTCGCACAGTTGTGTGTGTGAGATGGTTTCCTCTGACTCCACTGGTTCTTAGAGGCTGCTACTGAACTGGACTTGGGCATGCACATCTTTGATCATTGTTATAACATTCCAAACCTAATGTGCACCTAGAATGTATTTTCTTGTATTTCTTTGTCATTCCTTTCTTTTTCCTTAACCTGTCAACGATGTTCCGACAGATTTTCTTTTTTTTATCATCAGGCCTATCATTTTTTTGTGATGTTTTATTTGTTTTCTTTGATTTTGTTGTCTTTGTCCCCATCAGTTTGCTGCCTGTGAGGTGGTGCACCATCAAAAAGGTTTTCAATTCCATTGTGATTGGAATTTTTTACTTTTCTTATAGAAAGGTAATTTCTCACTATCATTATTAAGATGATATGGTTACTCTGTTAGCATCTTAGGTCTTATTTCTTTATTTACTTATTTTCCCCTCAACTGCAATTCCATAGAGCTGGCTTCCTTTGCTTTACCTTGTCCTTCTCCTTGGTGGTTTTATACTTTGTCTGGTGCATGGATCTAACAATACGGAGAAATATGTTCTGTGATCCAACCTTAGCTGGAGAATAGTCAGGTTATACTTCCGTATGTATTGGAGTTGAATAGATGTGAGATGTCACAAGTTGGTGCCACTGACCAATGGGACGTAGAGAGGAAGAGAAAACAGAGAGATTGAGTGTTGTCGTCACTGATGCAAGGCTGTAGTCAGAAATCAGTCACTGCTGGATTTGCTTTCACTTCGCTATACATATATATGTGCATCGTTTGATAAGATATCTTGGATGGTATGTAGTCTGCTATCTCAGACCATGCCTTCGTCAGTGCGTAAAGCAGCAAGTGTTATTTGCATGATTTATTGTTCAATGGCAAACATGAGAGATGTGAATATAACAAGGTGTCTGTAAAGTTACTGCAAAGGCTAACAACAACTCTATAACTGGAAAAAAGACCCAAAAAAATTTCTTAAGAGTAATTTATTCAAATTGACGCTCTTGGCTCTAAAACATTGGGAGTGGAATTTCATAAAAAAATACCCAAGATGTATCAAGTGTTTAACATATAAGCTACATTCAAATATATATGACTATTAAAACATTATATTATGAATATTCTACTAGCAAAAATTTCATGATCAACATTTACAGGACTTAATTTATAATAATGCTTCAGTTCTGTTGACATTCTCTGTAAATTACCCTGAAGTAACTTTACAGACACTCTGTAGATTATTGTGTTGTTTCAAGTGACTGAAATATTTCTCTTTATTTATTGCGTAAACTCGACTCTGTATGAGTGATGATCACCTGTCCATTAGATCTTCCTGAATGTGTTGAAGGCTGCACTGGTCACACCACACACAGGACATGCAATTCTCTCAAAATTTGGTCACTGACTTATGCTTTTATTATTTATGGACTGAATACATGTGACCTATTGATGGAACATGATATGTTAGGGTTCTTTTTGTCATTTCTGTAGGCTTTTCTTGGCCTGATCTGTACATTCGGATTGAAACATAACTCTTGATGTTGTAGTGTGTTGCAATAGCCAACATTCCATTCATCCCTCAGAGTGTATCTGAGGACCATTCCATTCACTTTGATGACACTCGGCTTGATGTGAATGTTTCAGGAAAGATGTTTTGCTCTCTGACCCTTTTCTTCAAGCTGACAGTGAGGCAAACTTGTCAATAGTTGATCAAATAGTAAGTTTACCATTGTAAAGAAATCGTCCTTCCTCCTTTCTGTCTCAACAGACATAAAACTAAAATGTGATTTAGCACATTCACAAATGTCTCAGGCAGTGCCTTGGTAAAGATTTAAGAGAGTTATTTGGCAATGCAGACAAATACAGACCTCTTAGAATGTAAGCAACCTTTTTCAGAAAAAGTTTGTGCACTGGTAAGTCATTAGTCCGTCTACATTTTTTAATGTGAAATTATGAATTCATCAGCTTTGATACCTATTCCTTATGATTTTGATCTACCTTTTAGTCTGGTGGAATCATTTGCTGAATCTTTTTTCCAGAGAAGATGAAAGTTAGAGAAAGAAAAAAAACTATTTGATGAATTCATGAATTTATTGACTTCCTGAAATGTTGAATTGAAATCACTGCTCACTTAGCTTAGATGCTGCAGCTATGGCTGCTCTGAAGTAGTTTCTGTCAATATTCTTTGCTATAAATGTATTAGCTCGTGCCTAAACGTTGGAAATGATGTAATCTAGAAGTTAAGAATTTCCTATGTGTTTATTCCATTGATTGCACACCATAATTGCTTCGTTGAAATTAGCTAGTGACACCAGTTACCACAAACCTCCTGACTTTACCATCTGGGAATGTAATACATACATGGCTTTTTACATCTGTATGCAGAACTTTGTACCTCATTACAGCATAAAAGAGTCAAGAACAAAAGTTTGTCCTCAAAGAAAGAGAAGATGTAAAAGCAAGATTTGAATCTCTCTTGACAAGATGACATTTTCCTCAATGAAAAACTCGTTTCTGTTTGGATTGTCATTTCTGACTTTGGTCTTGGAAGTGCACGTTGCTAAGTTCAAACACTGTTCAGCAGGGTTGTTTTTTAAAGAGGACTATCTCCAGATGTCTAGGGATCTCTAGGCAGGCTGATGCAATTAATCTTTATCTGCCAGCGAACAGGTTCCAGATTGTTGTCACATCTAGGGTAGATGGAGGTGAAAGTGCTGAATCCCAAATGGTTTGTGCACAATGTTACCACTGTCTTTGACTGTGTGCATAACAGCATGCATTAAGTTGCTCTGTGCAAGTTTGAATTCTGTACATACTCTATGGTACAATGAATACAGTGTAAAACATTGATAAAAACCCAAGGCGATTAAGTTTTTATGTACTTGTCAAGATATGTCAATGATATGTCACCGCACTTTTAATGTCCAACACCTGTGAGCTTATATGAGTGAAGTGAAGCTCTTGATGTAATGTAAGAGCGTCTGTTTGCTTGTAAGTGTAAAAGCTATGAAAACAGGAGATATTACTCGAGATGAAACCCCAATGTGGTATTGATACATTGATACACCAAGTTATAGAATGTATTCTCAATCTGTACATGTCTATGTTTGTTGTTAGCCTTAGGTCCTGACGAACGTCTTAAGGGACTGTCATGTTCCAAATATGCAATATTCACCAACTGATGCTGTCAGCTTGTATATGTCACCATGTCATTAACCAGGATATTTCACCGCACTTAGGGAGTCAGAGCCTACACTCCGCAATACAATATTTTGCTATTACTCATCATAACATTAAACTTTGGTTGGTGTTTTTGTTGTTGTGTGGGGGTTTAATTCCTGAAGGTGGGTTCGACCTTCACTGTGTGTAAGGTAGCCTGTTTTTTTTTTATTTGTTTTATTTCCAAAGATAGCTTCTATTTGCACTACCATTTGTGAGGTAGTTTGTGTGCATTGTACTGTTTCATTTAGGTTCTATTGGCACTACCATTTGTGAGGTAGTTTGTGAGCATTATGCTGTTTGATTTTCAAGCCGGGGACTGTCTTCAGTTCTTGGTATAAATCATGAGGTCCTCAATCTTCTGTTTGTTTTTTATATTCCATCTTATTGTATATTCCTGACTGACAGTGAGAGAAAATTCACATTAATTGTTATAGATTGAATGAACTTGTGGTGCATTTTGTATGCTTGAGGGAGAATTGTAGTACTTTAGCTGTTGCTTTGTTGATGTTCCGTTGCAGTGCAATGTAGATTTGAAGAAAATACAATTATTATTATAGTTGTATGGTTGACCCAGGAAAATATTGTACATTCCTGTAGGTAGCGAAACCCCGTAAAGAACTTGTGAAGGGTTTTGTGCCGGCTCAAAAATTTTGCTTTCTGCCGCATAGACTTCTATATATAGACTAGAAACAACCGTGACTCTCTCTTTGTCGCAAGACAAGTCTTGGGGAAACCTTTGTGATTGAGATTTGATGTTTTGGAGTGGTGATATGTTTTACGCGTGTTGCTTTGTTTGTTTTCTCAATCTACCGGTAAGTGATAAACCAGCTTTGTACTGGACTATTCAGATCATTTGGTTGTGTTTGAAAACTGCTCGTGAGACATGTGAATCGATTTTCTCAAAGTTGAGTGCCCAAATTTGCCGTCTTATGCTTTTTCTTTAAATTCATTTATTGTTATCAATATTTTTCTGTTGTGTTTTTCCTTTTTTAAAAATCAATGAATTTATTGATTGTCGTGTTGTTTTATTTAAGTCATGAATACTATTCATAGAACCCTCTGGTATATTTATTTCTATTCAGTCACAAATGTGATTAATAAATATCATTAAATATTTAGATATTGGTGTTGAGTCAGTTTATCAATGTCTTGGCTTTATTGTATGTGTGTGTGTGTGTGTGTGTGTGTGTGTGTGTGTGTGTGTGTGTGTGTGTGTGTGTGTGCGTTTGACTTTCCTGATTTACTTTCTACCTTAACCACACACCATGGCTGGTTGCCGCTGTGCAGCGCCTAAGTGAGCAGGATATTGCGTGTCTTACTCAAGGACACACACCTAGTGGACACCTTCTCTGACATTGCTTGGCATTCTCCGTCAACCCGAGTTCACTAACAACCCCTCGACCTCTGAACCCGCAAATATCGTGTATGACTCCACCAATGCTGTAAGAGAACAAAATAGAAATGAGAACCATCAAGAGCGAGAAATGTCACCGTGACATCCGACCCAATTTACAACTCTTGCAAGGAAAACAAAAACAAAATCGCTGAAATGCGAGGTTGAAAAGGCACAACTTTCTCCTAATTAGCTGGGAAAACATTTCCCTACCCATTGCCTTATCTTGCAGAAGATTTTTTTTTTCGGAAGACTAGACCGTATCTTAAATGACCTTTTGGTGTTGCACGGGACGTAAAATTCTTGTAACCAAACCAAGCCAAAATTGTTTCAAGTCCGGACTATCAACGATTCAAAACTGACGTAGGGATTACGACTCTGACAAACCATTTTATCAGACGTGTGGGTACTTTACGCAGAACGGGGACTTCTAGGTCTCACAATCTTGTATGAAGTGGTTTATCAGATCTCAAGAGCAGGAGGCCCACCCGTGATTTCTGAACTGTGAAATCCACACCGGCACTGTTCCATGGCCTGGTTTGATACTACAGAGGCTCTACAACTTATAGCGCCGTCGATTGGTTTGGTTACCAGTTTTACGTCCCCTGCAACACTGTAAGGTCATTTTAGAGACGGGTTACTTCGACCCTGCCTGTCAGGACCAACCCGGGCTGAGAGGGGAAAATCCCAGCAGAAAAAAAACAGATCGTCCGCGATCGGGGATGGATCCGGGGTCTTCCGCATGACAGGCGGAGAGCCTAACCATTACACGACAGCGCCGTTCACAACTTATAGTTAGTTAGGAGTTGATTATTTTTAGAGGCACCAGCTTTTTTGGCTGCTACAACCTATCCTAGCTCATTTTGAGGAGCTAGATAGAAGTGTGTATGTGGGAGGGGAGGAGGTTACATTGTTTCATTTGGTTACCAGTTGTACGTCCACTGCGACACTGTAAGGTAATTTAAGAGACAGGCTACTTCTACCCTGCCTGTCAAGGTCAACCCGGGCTGAGAGAGAAAAATCCCAGCATAATAAAATGCGCAGATCAACCGCACACGGGATCGTACTCGGGTCTTCCGCGTGTTAGGCGAACAGCCTAACCATGACGCCACATATTGTATGCGCGTGATTTTGAAGATGATGATAAGACACTCAAATATGTTTTTTTTTCCTTTTGAACCAAACGTTGCTCCAACGTTTCAAATTAGCCTACAAGTGGCAACAAGTTGTGCACGTTTGGAGCTGATCAAATGAGAGTGTCAGCTAGAAACAAAGCAGATGGCAAAATACAAACCAAAGGTTTAAGATCATGATATTGTGCCTTAATGCATACACGGTAGGGCCTATCGGTTTTCAGCATTCTTTAGCCCTAACGCTTTTTTGTTTAAATATTACCATCTATGACAACTGTGGACATATTGTCTAATGAGACTATAATATCGTCATGGTGCTTTCAATATGACCTCACTCATTTTTTGCACTTCTGAGATAGTTGGGGGAAAAGAAAGGG
>JAUKPP010260003.1:0-11952 GCA_032273245.1 Phyllaplysia taylori
GTGTGTGTGTGTGTGTGTGTGTGTGTGTGTGTGTGTGTGTGTGTGTGTGTGTGTGTGTGTGTGTGTGTGCTTATATCATGTGTGTGTGTGTGTTTGTGCTTATATCATGTGCGTGTGTGTGTGTTTGGGGCAGAACTTTGGTCTCCGGTTTAGTGCACGTATAGGCAGATGCTGCATATTTGTGCGTATGTCTGTTTGTAGGAGTGGATGGGAGGGGAGGGGGGGGGGGGGGTATCTTTAAGTGGATCCGGATAAATAGTGTACGTATTTATGAAAAACGAACAATCGACTAAAGTTCTAGGAGATTTGGTCTTCTCAATGCTAAAAATAACAACAACTATCGAACTTCATATTTTATACTTGTTTACTCATGTCAAACACGAAAACGACTGAACGTTCAACCTCGAAAAGCGACTCCTTAAAAACGTATTTATATCGGTGCATAGGCCTATCCATTACAAAAGAATATCAAGGCGATAACTTCCAAGGATATTAGACGAAAAAGAGGTCTGGGGTCTGAATTTATCAACTGATGAAATGCACAAAACAAATGCAATATTAAGCACCACTAAATACACTACTTCATAGCTGGCTGCACTCACATTACATCATGTAGAGTAGTTCACAAAATCGAGAGATGGCAAGGGGAGAGGTAGTACATGAAAAATATTCACATACTCTATTTACACTGCAATGGAATAAAGCATTCAGTACCACCTGAATTTGCCCTTGTTCAATTCATTCCATTTGGCGAGTTTAGAGTTTAATCACATGGTTACAAGTAGCGTAAAACTAAAATTAAACAAATTTCTTTTCAAAATGTCCAATATCTGGTAAATCCCCCCAACACCTCAATGTTTGTTCGTGGACCAATACAGTATATTATCTTATCTTATCTTATCTTTTCATATTTTATCTTATCTTATGTTATTTTGCCTTGTCTTACCTTATCTTATCTTAACTTGAAAATGAGTAGAATTAATCGCCGGGTTGTTTTGCAGAAGGTCGAATAGTACGACGACAATAGTAGGGTATTCGCCTCTTTGCTAAACAATCAGCGAAATGAATAAACTGGTCGGATTTCGCTGACCTCGGTTACTGTTTCGATCTGAGTGGGAGGGGGGACGGGGGACCTGACAAAGCTTGTGAACATTACCACCAGTCTCCGGATTTGTCGAGTCTTGAGGGAATATCCCCTCTGGCGCTCTTAGACATCCCATGTCAAGGATAGAGAGCAAATCTACACACTCAAGTGCTTTATCAACGGTGTAACGTTTGAAACTACATGCAGTGTAGTGCTGTCGTTTATTGAAGCGCTGTCTCGGAGAATTAAGATCTTGTGTGGAGACAGATGTAGCCATTAGGCGGAGCGTCCACTGACCTGTTTTTTCAGTTGCAGGCCAGGCTCATGTGTATATATCATATAAAAATGAGCCTGGCCTGCAACTGACAAAACATGTCAGTGGACGCTCCGCCTTACGTTGGTGTAAGTGTACGCTTCTGTCCTTGTATGCGCTAGTTGGGTGAAGGTTAGGCAATCTTAAGGTCACATAACATTGAAGTGTAAATACAGTATCTGATTATTTTTTTACCTCTGAACTTTCCCCACTGGTATGAGATATAGAGAAGTTTGGTTGGGTTACCGGTTTCACGTACATATAAACCTGTCTAAGGCGACCATCCAATGTCCAGAAAAATGTGGTCGTTTCAGACAGGTGGTCGTCTTGGAGAGGGATAATATATAGAAGAAATATTATTTGGGAGTCGATGGAAAGTGGTCGTTTGAGCAGGTGGTCGTCTTGTACAGATGGTCGCTTGAGCAGGTTCAACTGTAGTCTCTGAGTCAATGGCTGCAACCATTGTGCCCAAGTGCCGCATAGGTACTGGCAGTATTGTAATATAACTTAATGACTGCATTGCACTAAGCAGTTCTCCGGTCTACCCTTAAGGGACCAAT
Organism: Phyllaplysia taylori; assembly: GCA_032273245.1. Taxonomy (NCBI): domain Eukaryota; kingdom Metazoa; phylum Mollusca; class Gastropoda; order Aplysiida; family Aplysiidae; genus Phyllaplysia; species Phyllaplysia taylori. The sequence goes on from JAUKPP010260003.1 coordinate 1,958, forward strand.
TTTAGGACTCTCACTCCCGGGATACAGAGCTAGGATGCCATGGCTCTGTAGATTGTTAAGACTACTTGAAGGGAGAATAACCCATTTATAAGTCCCCGATCGGTAACAATAAGAAAACATTGTACTTTCTCAGATGTTAAAGGAGGGTACGCACTCACACGTAAATGTTCACACACATGCACAAACTTGCACATAACACACACACACACACATACACACACACATTCACACACACATACACACACACAAGCAAATACAGACGTAGACATACAGATGCGCAATGAGGATAAAAATGTGAAGCCGGGGATCAGATGAGTTCTCAACGTGGCAGCATATTTCTGGAGCAAAATTATGCTCGATGCTACTTTTTAAGCATGGGTTTCCTACAATTCAAACAAGCTATAACTATAATCAAGCCACGAGCTTACCTTATTGCACTAGTCTAAGCTCTAATGACGTGATAAGATTGCGAAAGATAACCTTCTTTGTTCATTTCTTTGAGACATTTCCATGACGGATTGATTAGCCTAATGGGTACTTTGGGCGGATGAACATCGGTGGAGGGAGAAGAAATCTAGGGCGGATTTTTCAGTTCTACAAAGCGGCTTAGTAAACTTTACTTTGATTCAATTACTTTCACAAAAGCTTTTCATAATGTTCTACATATTATCGTTGGTTCTTTTGCATAAGGGCGATTAGCACAAGGACTGTAGAGGGGTATTCGCCTCTTTGCTAAACAATCAGCGATATTTTTGTAATCAAATTTCAAACCAGACAATTCAAATACATTTTAAATTGGCGAACAGTTTGTAAAAATGATTGTTTCTATTTCAACTGTCGAACCTCAAACGCCAGTGTTGAAAAGGTAGACTATTAGATCCCACAATCTAGCCATTGTTTTGAGGCAGATTGCCTAAAAATATTCTTACCAACGAGAATACGGTAACACTGAACAGAACTTCAATTTTTACCAAAAGAGCGAAATGAACGCAAAACCAGGAAAAGGGGATAAAAAACAGAAAAGTAGCATCGAAAGCAGGGAATACAAAAGAGCTTTGAAATTTATACCAAAGTTTTATCCGAAAAGGTTTCGCTGTTAAACACATTTTGTGGATCACGCTGAGATGAGATATTGAAACTTTCTAATATATTTTTTCATTTTATCTAGTCCTTTTGAGGGGGGGGGGGGGGCGGATACAAAAGTTGTTCAAGTCCTTCACAGTCAATAAGCCCTCATCGGTGTCTGTGGTGTAATGGTTTGGCTCTTCGCCTGTCTCACAAAGGACCAGAGGTCGGTCCCATGTGCGGACGACCCGCGTTTTTCTTCTGGGCTCCGTCCCTCTCAGCACGGGTCGAAGTAGCCCGTCTCTAAAATAACCTTACAGTGTTGCAAGGGAGGTAAAACTAGTAACTAAGCAAAACCTTAACCAAAAGAGGACAGCCTTTATTTATAGATAATTTCAATTGATCTAGATCAAGTCTTTTTTTGGGGGGAGGGGGGGGGAGGGAGTACAAAAGCTGTCCATGTCCTTCCCAACCGACAGCCACTCTCGTATGACACGTAGTAACCTTGGCACCCAATGAGAAACAAGGGCGTCTCTGCGTGTACGCGAACGAGGCTCTCAACCGGATGTGTCGTCTGCCTCGCTCCATTAGCTTCTCGCAACCGGTGTCAAACACAGATGCCATTACCGTCTGTGAGAGAATGTTTGTACATAGGGAGAGAGTTTGTCAGAGCTGGCGGGAGGGAGATGTCGTTTGAGAAACGTCCGGATATTTCGGTATTGGTCTGGTTTTGTTCGGTTTGGTTCGGTTTTGTTTCTAGCTTTACAGCCTTTGCAACATTGTACACTGTACATTTATTTAAGAGACAGGCAACTTCGCCCGTGCATGTCACGGCCAACTCGGGCTGGTAGGGATGAATCCCAGTAGAAAAGCACAGATCGCCAGCACTTGGGATCAAACTTGGGTCTTTCGAGTGGTAGGGAGAAGGGCCTAACCATTACACCGCAGACGCCTTCTATTATTTTGGTGGTTGCACTGTAAAGTCATATCAGAGTTGGACAACTGCGACCCTGCTTATCATGGGCAAACTGGGCTGGAAGGGACTTGATGTCCCCAACAGAGAAACGGAGGTGTCTTGACACGTGTGGGATTGAAGTCTCGTCCTCTCTGTGATAGGTTGAGAGCCTAGCCATTACACTAAAAGCGCCAGTCTAGAGAGGAGTAATGACAGAAGGGGGAATCCGAAGTTTTGAGAGGGAGAGAGAGAAAGAAAAGGGAGAGGGGGGGACACAGAGAGAGATAGAGAGAGAGAGAGAGAGAGAGAGAGAGAGAGAGAGAGAGAGAGAGAGAGAGAGGTTGCAAAGTGAGAATTAAAAAAAAGAAAGAGCGACAGCGGGAAATAAGCAGTTCTTACGTAAGCCAATCATTGTCACTGCTTTTAAAGCAAGTGTTTTTCTTCCATGACTCATTCGGTATGCAAAGAAAGTAACAATTCAATGGATGAGAAATGAGGGCGTATATTTAGAGAATGTTAGGCTCCCTGCATCCCTTCTTCCTTTCCAATTTTCTCCTAGCACAAAAACGTTTTGTACACGCCGAAATATAAAGACCATGCACCGCAAAAAATCATACAAGAGACGCCGGCGTAGCTGATTGTAAAATTCGAAAAATCGAAACAAAAACTGGCTTTTGTAGGTCTCTCTGCACTTTAAGAACAAATCTACTTCAGACTATAACCTACACTTGAGTAAAGTGAGGACGTGTAAGGGTGGATGTTTGATTGGTTGGTTAGGGTTTTACAGCTTCATCGAGAACAATTCCAAAGTATTTGGGTAGGAATTAATTTTGAATTTTCCCCTGATGTCGGCCTAATACGCTTGTTCTATTTGTAATGGTTGATGTAAACAGAAAATGTTATGCTCCCTCTACCCCTTCTTTTTCTTTTTCTCCAAGCACCAATTCGTCAACATGCTTCCAATATTGCCTAACTAAGTCTTTTTTCTTTTTTTTTTGCACTTCTGAGATAATAGGGAAAAATTAATTTGACCCGAGTCTATGTTACAAGAAAAAACATTATGGAAATATTAAACATTTAGCAAAGCGGCCCGGCACCTTTGAACAAATGAAATACAAAATGAATTGCTATGATGTGGGGAATTACGTAATGGCCTAATTCCATGATGGCCTAAGTCGGGTTTAGGCCATTTTGTAAGCACCATGACGAATGGCGGGTTTTAATCAAATTAAGCAAGCACAAAAATGTTTTATACACTCCGAAAAGAATCGCATTCCCCGAACCAATACACGACAGATGCTGGTGTACCTGGTTGTAAAATTCGCAAAATCGATAGAAAAACCAAACAAATTCTTTTGTACAAGGCCAGGTTTCTTTGCCCTTTATGAACAAATTAACGTCAGGCCATGACCTTATGAAGGTAAGTCGTGTAAGGGTTAATGTAAACAGAGAATGTTAGGGTCTCTCTATCCCTTCTTTTCCCTTAGCTCTTTTTGCTCTAAGCACCAATGGCAGGTTTTAATTAAATTAAGGAATCAAAAAAACGTTTTGTTCACACGGAAAGCGAAGTGGTATGCACATCTAAGTTTCAAGAACTCTTATCAAAAGACTATTTTGAAAACCCAAACTTTTGGTTATCCCCGTACAGACATGTCACTGCAGTGTTAAGAAATTATAAAGCGATTACTTTGAAGGATAAGATAAGATAAGATAAGATAAGATAAGACAAGACAACTTTCTATTTATCTCCATGCCATGGCGTGGTAAGTGCGCAACCAAAGATTCACGTGGAGACGTGCACTTTCTCTCTCTCTCTCTCTCTCTCTCTCTCTCTCTCTCTCTCTCATTCTCACTCTCACTCTCTCCTTCTATCTATGTATCTCTCTTTACCTGTGTCACTCCGTCCCTCTCTCTCTCCCATCATCCTCTCGTTCTCTACCTCTTTCTCTCTCTCTCTCTATCTATCTATCCATCTCTCTCTCTCTCTCTCTCTCTCTTCTTTATCCTCTGTCTCTCCTCTTTCAGTCTTTTTCTCCTTCTTCTTTCTTTTCCGTTCTGTATCACTACTGTACTTGAATTATCTCATACATTCGTCTTCTCTTTTCCTCAATGCCTCTCTGGCATGCTCGAGTGAGCGCCCACTATCTATCCCCACCCTAGGGACAAGGCTAGGCCTAGCGTTAATGTCTCTGCTGTCAAAATATACAGCTGTGTGTATTGGATACCTGGGCTGAGATCGAGTCATATTGAAAGTCCGGATAAGTTGGTGCATGTAGACCTATTTGGGAAATTCGAATGGTTGAATAAAATTGTTATTTTCGTTAAGAAATGGTTTAGTGTGGCTTGGTTTGATTTTTTTACTTTGCGTCCTTTGTCGGAACCTTCTCTATACATGTAGCACTAAATGTTACTTTTTTTTTTTTTAAGCTAGATCTACTTCCTTTCACCGAAATTGCTTAAGAATGTCAGGAGTTCTTTAAGATCTCAACTATACTAGTTAGTTTACATTTAGTTGGTCAAATAGAAGCCATCTTCTATTGCTATTTTAACCCTAAGAGGAATTGAATCATTATTACTAGTTTTGATGATGGCGAATACCGGGTATCTCTCTACAATAATCCTAGAGTTTACCTAAATGTATACATATAACTGTAGAACATGACACGACTGATGACATGAATATGAGAAGATATTATGATAAGAATATATTGCTTGTTGTATTGCAAGACGGCGAATTCTCCACTGCAATCTTTGTACTATTCGCCCTATGCAAAGCAGTCAACGATATGTGCAATCAATCAAAATTTGAAATCGGCAAGGGTTTGTTTTCTTTGCAGGCCGGAGGCAAAAGAAGATGATGGAATATAACGCAGCTGCACCTAGATATACATCCTCAAGAATGTCGTTTCAGAACAATGGGTTCAAATAACTTAAATCAAAGTTAAGGCTATGCTCAAAACAAATCTGCTATATTATCACTCATCTACGTACGATTACTAATGCTTCCACAGGAGTCGAGGACGGCCTTGATAAAAAAAAAATTCATCAGGATTTTCCCTGTCTAAAAGAATATGAAAACAGAGCGGAGAAATAAGTATAATATTATTATATTTTTACAACCTTGGGGACAGAACAGCCATAAAATAGACCCATTTACAGAATTATTGGGATTTGTGCTGTGCCCACATGAGGCTTTTCCCATGTTTGGGCAAAGAGCTATATAATATTGAGAGGAGAAACTAGCCTATGGCGCTCGTTTACGCCAGTAAGGAGGCGAGTGAATACTGAACTCGCAACTTGCCACGATGTCAAAGAACTTTGATTAAAGAAAAGGCTACGTTCAAAACAAAGTTATTATATTCTCTTTTATCTACGTAGAAATCCTTTAACGGGAATCAAGGACGGCCTTGATGAAAAAATTCATCACGATTTTTCTTGTCAAAAACGATACGATCACCAGCGGAAAAATAAGTATATTATTTCTATATTTTTTGCATCCTTTGGGACAAGACAGCAATAGACCATTCAGAGAATTATTGGGATTTGGGATGTGCCAGCGTGAGGCTTTTCCCATGCAATCGTGTTTTGACAAAAAACTTTATAATATTGAGAGAAGAAACTAGCCTGTGGCGTTCGTTGCCAAGACGATTAGGTGAGTGAAGACACATAAGAGTCAGATTACGAAGAAAATAAAGACGGTACCCTTAATGACGAGAACTATGATATAATCATCCCAACACCATCTCTTCAGTCTCAAAGGAAATGGGAAATATTGACATTGGCAAAGAAAGGGAAAATTGGTGCGTTTGCATATGACTTCATGTGTCATAAAGGCAGGTAATTTTCATCTCTCTATTTTATCCCTCTCTGGTTAGGACCGAGTTCAGAAAAGCGACAACAAAATCATTTCACACGATAAGAAAAAAGCTGATTGGGCAGGGAGAATTCATTGAAGAAAACATTTCAATATTTTAATCTTCCGAATGCGTGGGAGAGTTACAAGAAACGATAACAAGATTTTATTGCGAATTGCGAAAGACAATCGGAAACATAATGATCCCAGCATATATAATCTCAAGGGACACAACGAAAAAAGGAATCAATAAGGCCAGTTGTTTCAAGACGTCCAAAGTAATCTTAGATGATTTCTGTCTTGGTTGCCATTGGTTTGGGTTTCAGTTTTACGTTCCCTGCAACACTGTAAGGTCATTTAAGAGACGGGCTGCTTCGTCCCTGCCGGTCAGGGCCAACCCGGTGTGAAAGGGAAAAAATCCCTGCTGCAAAAACTCATATCGTCCGCGCGTGGTTTGGTTTTCGTTTTTGGTTTGATTTTGGCTTAACATCCCTTGCAACACCGTAAGGTCATTTAAGGGACTAGCTACTTCGACCCTGCCTGCCAAGGCCAACCCGCGCTGAAAGAGACATTATCCCAGCAGAAAAACGAAAATATATTCGATCAAACAAACTACCGCACGCGGGCCTCGAACTTACGTCATCTGCGTGATAGGCGAAGCGCATAAGCATTACACCACAGCGCAGGTGTGGGATCATGTCTTCCACGTGATAGGCGAAGAGCCTGACCGTTACACCACAGCGCTGGTGATTTCTCTCAGAATGGGAGGTGAGATACATCCGTGGTTCTTGATGTCACGTGTGGTAGGAATGGGTCTACCATGTAACGTTGGCCCTTTTTATACCAACACAAACAAGGTACCGACATACGCCAGCTTCTTTTACAATGGCCGGTGCCATTGTTAGGCTCTTCGTCTATCAGTCGAAAAACACGAGTTCGATCTTATGTGCGGATGAGCATCTACGTCTTTTTGCGTGTATTCGTCCCTCTTGGCTCGGGTTGGCCCTGACAGGCAGGGTCAAAGTGGCCCGTCCCATAAATGACCTTGCTGTACCGTATTGCGAGGGACATTAAACTGACAATCAAAACAAAACGAAACGATCAACATGTCCTTTCATTTATTTTTGCTCTTTTTTGTCCCGTTCCTGATTTGGTGTCGGAAATTTATGAGATAAAAAAGGCAATGTGCCAACAAAAAAATGATTGTTATCATTCAAGAAAAAAAAAACAATCAAGTACGATGGTAGGCCTATCGTTCAATCCCTTACTCGGCTTTTATGCTAGAAAAACCCAGGGTTCATTTTTATTGCAGTGCATTAGATTCTTCAGTTAGTTATTTATAGAGGCAGCAGCCTTTTCGGCTGTTTATTGCAGTGCATTTAGGTGCATATGTGCCCTTCCTCCCCGGGAAATCCCGCTGTTGTTACTATTTTTATCGAGTATTTTGACAGCTCTATTACGAACTGAAAAACTTGCGGATTCATCAAGATGTTGTTCCTGATGTTGATCATAATGACCCTTCTGCTGTTTCGTCATTTCCCTTCTATTTATGACATTTAAATTGCTAAACTTTTTTTTGTTTCGTCTTGTGTCGTGATTTGATGCCGAAGATTTGGAATTGACGTAGAAAACACATCAACATGGCTAGCAACTTTTTTAGGCGTGAAGAATAATGGAAAAGAATAATTGCCTCGTTCCTGGCTGCAAATTACTATTATGATGAATATAGCCTTGATATTCTTATTTAGATATAAAAAAAATAAATAATAAAGATTATAATAAAGATAGAGTGATTGATAATGATGTACCGTTATAAAGAAAAGGAGAGAGAAAGGAGGGAGAGCGAGTGGGAGAGAGACAGGGAAGGAGAGCAGAGAGAGAGAGGGAGAGCGAGAGAATGGGAAAGCGCGCGCGAGAGAGAGAGAAAGGCGGAGAGCGAGAGAGAGATGTAAAGAGTTAGCCTTGATAATGATAGTGTTTAATTTTTTTCAATGCTGGGGTGGGCGGACGAGCTTCGGATGTTTCCAAGTTTACCTGTGAGTTGGGTTGTTTTTATCTTTCAGCCTATGATTTTGTCTGACTTCTTGTATATCTGGCGGTATAGATAAGATAAGATAAGATAAGATAAGATAAGACAAGATACGACAAGATAAGATAAGATAAGATAAGGTAAGATAAGATAAGATAAGAATATTTATTTGTCCTTTTTACAGGAATATTGGGATAACAATTTCTGTCTTGATGCTTTCTCTCTCTCTTTCTCACTCTCTCTTAGTCTCTCTCTATCTCTCTCTCTCTCTCTCTCTCTCACACACACACACACACACACACACACACACACACACACACACACACTCAAACTCAGTCACGTGCACATGTCCACACAGACTCACACGCGAGTCATTATGTCTCTCTGTCTCCTTGTTACTTTTTTCTTTTCCCAAGCTTTTTCCGCAGCTTTAAAGTCATGAGACCTTTATCTGCAGTCTTGTGTGCACGCAGGTGTTGGTGTGGGTGTATTTCTCTCTCTTCCTCTCTCTCTCTCTCTCTCTCTCTCTCTCTCTCTCGCTCGCTCTCGCTTTCCCTCTCTCCCTCTCTCTCTCTCTCTCTCTCTCTCTCTCTCTCTCTCTCGCTCGCTCTCGCTTTCCCTCTCTCCCTCTCTCTCTCCTTTTCTTTACAACGGCACATTTTTTCAATCACTCTCTCTCTCTCTATCTCTTGCTCTCCCTCCCTCAAAAGAGAAAATGTAGGCATTTCGCGGTATCAATCCAAATTCACAAGCGTCTAGACTATGCACACTGTAAAAACAGGCAAGAAGCATTTGAAAACATCCAATCAAGAGTTATTGTCCCACCCACATTTTGCAAACATCCGAAAGCATTCCCACCGGGTCTACTGCGCTATTCCCATTAAACCTCCCAATTTTAAGGCAAGTCCAAGATTACGCATGAAGTTTTACGTGAGTACCCAATCGAAAGCGGCAATTTTCACCCTTCACACTCGACCGTTTTCTTTATTGGACCCTTGCACCCGTACTGCTGTCCGCGAGATTGCTTGTGTCCCATAAAAGAAAACCTTTTTGTGGTACCAAAACTGAGTGAGACGATAAGCCCGAAAGACCTTGACCCTTCCGGCAAAATTGTCACGTGACAGTCTTAATCAAAGAGACGAGTTGCTGGAGTTGAAAAAAGGGGACATAAACAGAAAATGTTTAGGAAAAAAAATTTGTTCCGGGGAAGTCTAAAATATAGACTCATTGTTTTAAAGCAAGGCCAAGGACTTTTCTTCATCAGCTTAGGACAGTAAGAGATCTGGATGTCTAAAGAGGAAACAGGGGGCAGGCAAGATGGAAATATACACACACAGAGGGAGAGAGAGAGAAAGAGAGAGAAAAAGAAAGAGAAAGAGAGAGAACAAAAGAGAAAGAGAGAGCAAGGGAGAAAAGGGGAGGCTGGTAATATACACAAAAAGAGGGAGAGATAGAAAGAGAGAAAAAAAGAAAGAGAGAAAGGGAAAGAAAGAGAGAGCAAGAGAAGGAGAGCAAAAGAAAAGTGGACCCAATATTGATTTGCACTTCACTGTCTGTCGACGTCAAATTGAGATTGGTTTCCTTGATGGTTCAACGATTATGTATCATTATGCCATGCCCTGAAATTCATTCATTTCTGAAGAAGAGAAATATGACTCACATTGGTCGATGACTCAACTTGGGAGCTTGGAGTCATTGAGCATTTCGAACCCTAAACATGCAAACCCAATCCCATTGGGAAATACCAATAACAGTTGCATGCTGTGGCCTCTGGTTTGGTTCATTACTTCGGCTCATATCTGCAAGCTGCGTTGTAAGAGTAAACGATTTCCTGATGTGTCGCACCCGATCATGAAACATGTAGAAGTCAGCCCATGAAACGAAAAATTGGTGGGAAAATGCGCTATGTGTAATACTATATCTAGAGCTGTTAACGTCCGATTAAAGAAGTTCGATGCTCCATTACTGTCAGTACAAGCAGTAAGCGAATTCAATCGGCCGCGAATTCTATTGAGTCCGTTAGGCGGAGCGTCCACTGACCTGTTTTGTCAGTTGCAGGCCAAGCTCATATGTATATATCATATATAGATGAG
>JAUKPP010260025.1:0-11951 GCA_032273245.1 Phyllaplysia taylori
TTTGATAAACATACACACATAAACTTTGGTTTTTTTAATGTTTTTATAGAAAAGTACGTGTATATATAAGTAGCCTAATTAGGTGACAAATTTTCGTCCAGACCCTGGCCTTTCAAATTCTTAATGATCATATTAGAATTACTCGTAGATATTTCGGATTGTCACAAGCAGGACAACCATATATCCGGATTTTTCTCTTAACCGGTTATTTACTCCATCTAGCTTATCTAGGACCTACCGGTGTGGAGACGGTGGTAGAGACAAACACGCCGTCTCGTTCTCCCAGGTCCCGTGATGTACAGGCTGAGATTCACTTTGCGATGGGTGCACTCATATTTCTAGGGTTACAAAGGGAACGTCAAAATTCCTTGGATTTCAAGTCTGAGGGGCGAAGCTCTTGGGGTGAAGTTGCGTGTTCTTTTCCAAAAGTTGATGAACTGTGGCCTTTGTATTAGCTCCTTGAGTTTTGGCTTTTTGTTGTTTGGCAGCTAGCTTCAATCAGACTAGATCTACCCACTCTATGATTCTTTTTGCTCGACCTGAGAAAGTTAATAAACGAGCTTGGTTATTATAATCAAGCGAGTTGGAACTTTGCGTATCATTTTCCTCAAATCTTTCGAGTAGCGTACTCTACTTGTTTTGTTGAATTTGTGTTTTTTTCACAGCAAAGACAAGAAGAACTAAAATTATTTCAGTAGAAGTAGACCTTACACGAGCTCCTATCCTTGAATTTGTGGGGTTTTTTTTTTTACAGCAAAGACAAGAAGGACTAAAATTACTTCAGTAGAAGTAGACGTTACATGAGCTCCTATCCTTGAATTTGTGGGTTGTTGTTTTTTTACAGCAAAGACAAGAAGGACTAAAATTATTTCAGTAGAAGTAGACCTTACATGAGCTCCTATCCTTGAATTTGTGGGGGGTTTTTTTTTACAGTCAAGACAAGAAGGGCTAAAATTATTTCAGTAAGAGTAGACCTTACACGAGCTCCTATCCTTACAGGCTAAATAGATTCATAAATGCCTTAAAGCCGCAGTTGTCTCTGTGCAAGCTACACGAAAAGCTAATAATGTTTAACTGTTGGCCACGAGGATATGGCCAGCATTTCATAGAAGAAGGTGGTTGTTTTATTTTGTTTTCTATCAGCTTCTTAAACAATAGCGGCGACGGATACAAGAGGGATGGAGAAGATGTCGAGACAAAAATTCGTATTAAGAACCACTCGCCTCAAGCGACTTTCATAGGGTATAGACAGGCTTGAACGAAATATGGAAGCATATTTTTATTAATCCCAAAAAGTCGAATTGTCGAGAAGATACACCTCTTTCTCAAACTGGTAGCCAAACCAAAGAAAAAAAGGTCAAGGATGATAGGATTAAAGAGGAAATGCTAGCGTCTATAGTGCAATGGTTAGGCTCTTCGCCTTCCACACGAGAGACCCGAGCCCGATCCCACATGAGGACGATTTGAATATTTGTGCTGGGATTCATCCCTCTCAGTCCGGGTTGGCCCTAACAGGCAAGGTCGAAGTTGCCCTTCTCTTAAATAACCTTATAGCGTTTCAAGGGACGTATAACTGGTAACCACACCAAAGACCGGCATCTGTAGTGTAATGGTTAGACGCTTCGCCTATCACGCAGAAGACCGGAGTTCAAGGCCCGCCGAGGGCAGTTTATTTGATCGAATAGGCTATATCTCCGATTTCCTGCTGGGACTGTGTCCCTCTCAGCCCGTGTTGGCCCTGACAGGCAGGGTCAAAATAACCTGTCCATTAAATGACCTAACAGTGTTGCAGGGGAAGTTAAGCCAAAAACCAAACCAAAGACGAAACAAGGTCAGTGTCACCCAATACCTATATTCTTTTTTTAAAAATCACGATGGAGGCGAAAATACAAGCCGCATACTCACGAGCAAACGACTTGAAGGGGTTGCCAGGGGGAATGTTGGCTTACACTGCATATCATTGCTGTATATCTCTGCAATTTGTCAAGACAGACAAGTAGAAATGCGGAATGGATGGAAGGTGTAAGTGTTTCTGCCTGGTATGCCTACGCAAAATGTTCCTTTCCCGGATGAAGATATATAATATATTTGCATTTTCCGCATTGAACGGCTTTCTTATTTAGATAAGTATCCATATAACGTGCTAAGGAAGGGGTTAAGAAGACGGGTCCAAGTTCCTAGGAGATGTATCTTGTTATCTAAAGTCTTTGTCGGAATATTGTCACAAATTCTTTAAGAGAGTGAAGGAACGCAGTAGGTTTTGTTTAATGGTTTTTCTCCTTTTAAAGGGAGAATGTGGGCTCTTTCTGGCCAAATAGTTCACTTGTAATATGATCCTTTCGGCAAAACTGAATGTTGAAGGAAATGTTGTTCTTGGCACCCTGTCACATTAAGGAAAGTATTTCAATAAATCACTCTTGTGAAAGCTATACACACTCGTGTATTTATTTATACAGTAAAGTTGAACCTGCTCAAGCGACCATTTTTCACAGACTTCAAAGGTGCATGTCTTCTATACATGTATGTTATCCCTCTTTAAGACGACCACCTGTCTAAAACAATCACTTCTCTTCTCAACATTGCATGTAAATTGATAGACTTTTAAAGATTTTATCCCCTATAGAATCTAATTAATCAGATAGGTCTATTATCCGGATATCCGAATTTTTGGACAATAAGGACAGATTTACCGTCTTGTGCGGCGTCGTAACAAAAACAATGTTGGTGGTCGGAGGCGCCGGGACATTTTTATTTCTTTCCTGTCACTTTTGTTTGCATTCATTCCTAGTAATAAATTGGAATCTTTGTTTTCGTGCAGCTTTCAGATACGTCCTAAAATATTGAGTTTTCCTATCTCTCTACTCTAGTATGTATTCCTGTCGGAACAGCCGTTGTTATGTCTCGCTTCTTCTCTGTGTTTTCTGTTTCTGTATTTATCTTACATTAAATTGTAATCTGTGCCTTCTCGCAACACGGAGATCTATAAAAGAATACCCGTACATTACATTTCCGTCATTAGCTTGACATAGCCTACATAATAAAGTTATATTCGTAGGCCCTATTTCATTTTTTCGTCATTTGGGTATGAGGAACAAATATTCGTACTTATTGAACTTTTCCGTCATTGCGCATGAGGCATAAGGCACGGGATTCCTGTCCTCCGCGTGATGGTTAAAGGGCCTAACCATTACACCACAGCACCATTTTGCTTTGTTTCGTTTTCGAACGTCGTTATGACTGCCAACTTTGGCTTCACGGCACTGTAAACCTGTATGCATTATCGGTTTTTCATGAAATGAAGCGAAGCGATCAGAGAGCCTGTGTTCGCAGGGCCCTCTGAGTGCTTCGCGGGGTAGGAAAAAACCAATGTCAAGGAATACACAGTGTCGTAAGTTTCTTTTTTTAGAAGATTTCCTTTTTTTTTGCCTCACACTCATAAGGTTTTCTCTCTTGGATGGCATTGTAGATTACCACGGCATATTAGATCTAGTTTCAGTTTTGTATGTTTGTGTGCAAAGTGATGTACTATTTCCTCTTCATTTTTCACGTTGCTGTATTATCATAGTGAATGTTGTATGTTATATTAAGCAGTGAAATTCTACCCAGAATGAGCGAGAAAAGGTAAGCTTTCTATAATACTGTATACTGGTAGCCAACTCTGCATGTGAAACGTGGGCCTCGGATTCTAGTTCACCAGAAATATAATTAAACGTTGTTAAACGAAAGAATTAAGCTCTTTAATAGTTGATGGATCTCTTTGAACCATTCTCAGAGGTTGTATTCAGGGATCACTCCCCTATTCCTATTATTACATTTTCATATCATTGGACTTGATTTTCACCAGCGCCTGTGGTTTAATGGTTAGACTCTTGGCCTATCACGCAGAAGAACCCGAGTTTAATCTTACATGTGAACAATCTGCGGTTTTTTTCTGCTGGGATCTAAGATTTGTCCCTTTCATCCCTAGTTGGCTCTGAGAGGTAGGGTGGAAGTAGCCCATCTCTTAAATGGCCTTACAGACTTGCAGGAGACGTAAAACAGGTAACCGGACAAAACTTAACTTAGTTCCCATATTTAAGCCTGTCAAACTGTTCTTCATAATCCCGGCAAACTTAGTAATAATTAATAATAATAGTCTGTCGCCCATTGAAGGCTTTCTGTTGCCAGCGGAGTTGCAAACTTTTTTTTTTTTTACATTAATGTAGGCTACTGTTATTGCTCGTACTAAAGAAAAGGAAAATCCGCGACACTGCTTTGACACACAAGGTATGCAATAGTTACATGACACTATACCCTATTGGTTTATTGATCTAATCTAGGTCATAGTCTGCAACCTGTGGGACTGTATCACTTAGTAGTGGAGGGCAAAATCTTTCCAGGTGGTATTCAAATACGTTACTTTCTATTTCATTTCATTTTTTTTTTTTTTGGGGGGGGGTTCTCATTTTTACATTCCTTGCAATGGTGTAAGGTCCATTCAGAAATTATAAGTTCCTTCGACCCTGCCTGTCAGGACCCGCCCGGGCATAGAGGGACAGCAGACAGACACGAGTTTGCACTTCTTTTTTTTAAGGATGAGCTGTATGTAGGCCTATTTATAAATTGATCCGCCCATAAGTAAAAATGGTTTTATTCTGTGGCTTCCATTGCTTTCAGGAAGACTCTGGATCCAGCTGTGTACGAAGTCACTCACCCACTGAACAAAGCCTCCTTGCGTGGGGGAAAGATAGAAAACAAGTCCATGGGGCAAGTAGGGCTCGTTCAGTTTTAAAATTTGTTGTTGTTGTTGTTACTGCTGTTTTTTGTTGTTGTTGTTTTGCATTTTTGTTGTTGTTGTTCTTCTTTTTTTGGGAAGAAGACTAGACTAACCAACACAAAGATGAAAAATATCTAGTTTTGGCAGCAGTAGTAGGAAGTAGATGATTATTTCTAGAGGCGCTAAACTTCGGATGTTTTAGTCCTTTATTTCTTTTATGCACGCAGGCTTACGTTTCCCTGAGCTTTGTTCTTTGTATGCTGCGTCCGAATGCTTTTGTAGGTATGGGGGATATTCTGATCCATTTACACATGCTTTTAATGTGCATATATAATATTATATTTGTGTGCATGTCCTTACATTTTGTTGCGTACGCAGGCGCACGGGCATTTGTGCGTGTGTATGTCTAGGTGTATGTGTGTGTTTGTGTGTGTGTGTGTGTTTGAAACCCAGTTTGAGCGTTGATAACTCTTCTGGTTGTTTCTTCTAGGTTCTCTGAACGACTCCTCGTCGAACCGGCGAAGACAACTTAGAAAAAGAAAATTTCTTGAAGTAAAAGGACTCCCAAAATGGCCGAGCCATTGACTGAAGACGTCCAGCAGCTGATTGAAAATGACGACCTTGAAGGATTACAGCAATTTCTGAAGTCTCACGATGACTTTGATGTTGGTGCAGTAACGAAGGAAGGGAACACTTTGCTAATACAAACAGCAGAGAAAGGAAATTTGCGATGCTTGAAGCAACTAGTGTTACATGGCGCCAACTTGAACAGCAAAGACAAAGATGGTAGGACAGTTTTGATAGCAGCAGTTGAAGGAAACTTCAGGAATTGTGTGGGTGAGATGCTGGAAAGTGGCGCCAGATATGATCTGAGAAATTCAGAAGGAAAAGGTGCTTTAACAGTGGCTTGTCTCACAGGCGATTTAGGCGTTGTTCAAGATCTAGTAGCTGCCGGTGCTAATCTAGGAGCTACATGTAAAAATGGTTTTACTCCGCTTCTCCATGCAGTGGAAGCGCGCAGGTTTGATGTGGTGGAGTTTTTGTTACAGAAAGGAGCTGAGACGAGAAGTAGGGGGAATCATGAAACGGCGCTCACTTCAGCTTGTCGGAGGGAGGATGAGCCAATGGTGGAACTGATTCTACGATATGAGACTAAGTTTATTAATCTTATGACAAAACGAGATGGAACGGCCTTGACCTGTGCTGTTGAGCGCGGGAACTTGACCTTGGTGAAGATGTTGATTGAACATGGAGCCCGGGTGGACGGGACAACTAGCGAGGGAAATACGAGTCTTCATCTGGCAGCGGAGGGAAACCGTCAAGAGATTTGCCGATTTCTTATCTCAAAAGGTGCGAATGTCAACGTGAGGAATAAAAAAGGCTTCAACGCTTTAATGTTAGTCTGCCAACAAAGAGAAGACAGTGAATCCATCGTTTCCACGCTTATTAAACACTCCGTGGATGTAAATTTTCTCCATCGGGACACAACTAAGACAGCTCTAATGTACGCTTGTCAGTGCGGGAACGAGCCAGTAGTCAAGTTGTTGCTAGACGCTGGAGCAGACATGAGTGTCCAGGTACCAAAGACCAGCCCGTATGCTAACTTCTCGGCTTTGACTTTAGCTATAGCAAACAGGCACATCGCTATTGTCAGAATGTTGATAGAAGCAGGTCATTTTGCCAATCAACAAAATTCAAAGTTAAAAGGACCGAATCTGATATACGCCATTAGATTGAACAGCCTTCCTACGACGCAGCTTTTGCTTGATGCTGGGGCTGATGCGAACTATGCAACTCCTACTGGTTACACCGCTTTGATGGTAGCTGCGACCAAACTTTTCTTCGATCAGGTGGTTACTCTTCTCCAAGCAGGGGCAAATCCTGACGTTCGAACCTCTGAAGGTAAATCAGCCCTCGGTTTTGCGTTACTTGCGTGGAAGAAAGTGTTCGCACAGTCAAAAACGTTTAGTAACGTTGCACCAACGAGCACTGAATGCATCGACTTACTCATGGAAAAAACGCATGACCTCACCCAAGACTTACACTTCATAATACAGAAAATGCCCCTACCGCATAAGTTTGTGCCACAAATCATGAAAAAAGGAGCCGTCCCGCAAGTTTTCAGCACCCTGTCGATTTCGCCATTTGCCAAAGCTTTGCATAGTAACAAAGACATAATAGCTCGCTTCTTCCTACATACAGGATTTCTGCATCCATCAGACCTGTCGACTCTTTCTCGGTGCTCCCGCATTAGGCAACACATCGCCTCACGCCGCTACAAAGAGTGTCGACTGTTGTTGGATGGAGTCTATTCCCAACCGTGGTCGCTGTTCACTAAAAGCTTTCTTGCCGTTTCATTTGCTGTAGGATTTTCCTCCAACAGAGCAGAGCGCGTGGAAGGGACTGGTTTGCCTCTGCTCATTAAAAAGAGACTGTTGTTTCAAGGCGACCACGTGGATCTAGAACCCTCTAAGTGGCCAGACATCTCGCTCGACTGTATTCACGGTTGTCTGCAAGTGGGACACTAGAGCAGGGGTTTAGATGAAACAGCCAGCGAAATGTGAAAAGGTTTAGATTAGGATGTTGTATCAATTTTAACTTTTAGGTCCTCTGCGACACTGTAAGGTCATTTATAAACTACTTTGACCTTGCCTGTCGGACCAACCTCGGCTGAGAGGAACGAATCCCAGCAGAAAGACGCAGATATTCGTCCGCAAGATCCGCAAAGAAAGAAACTGACCAATTCGAATGTCAACCAATAAAAGACAACAGGAGAACAATGTAGTCACTGTGTGTCATTCCGATGTTCGCATTATTCGCTTTTCCATCTTGTTACCGTAGATCTACAGGTTTAAAGCACTATTTTAACAGCAATTTGTAGAATTTAATTAGTGTATTATAATTTGAAAAAACTTATTGCGAATACAATGAACAGCCGACAAATTCTCGACCACTCAAATTTGTCCCGCGGTTGTGATATTCATCCGCTTACAATATGGTTTTGTTTCGTTTGAGACAATAATGACGATTGTCCTAACTTAGATCTACATATTGGCTGTACGGTTGGAGCACAGAATAGATATGATACAGAAGTACAATTGTACAATCCCTGTTCAGTTACGTCACAAAATAGGTTCCGACTTCTACTCGTGTTTGCCATTTTTCTTTTGTCCTACCCACGGTCTCGAAAACCCCCACAAAATAGATAGAGTACAGAAGTACAATCCCTGTGCATTGACGTCGCTACTTTTACTATTAATATAAATAGCATCTCTACGTGTGAAAGTGTTAATATATTTGTTTGAATTTGTTGCTTCTTGTCTGGTATTTGGTGGAATAGAGAATGGTAGAAAAAACCAAAAACAACCATAAATATAAAAGTAATAAAAAGGCGGAGCAGTAAGTAGCGCATTTGTTTCGTTGTGCGTCGACAAGCGTCTCATACGACAAAATAAAATGGTGATTTCATGAAAGCGAATATTGGCGGAGCCTATCGAAGTGGCTATTTGTACTTCTGTGGTTTGGAGTCTCTTCGTTATGCAGTATCGGAATGCAGACGGTGGAGGAAGAACGAAGCAAGGGACGAGGAGCAGATAAAGGGGAAGATACACCAAAGTATTAATTCTGAAATAATAATAATAATGATAATAATGATAATTATGATAATAATAATCAACTACAGGTTCCATTCCATTAAAAAAACCCAGATTTGATTAGAGTTATAATGTGCAATGTGCATATATCTTGAAAAAACAATACCCACTCACACACACACACACACACACACACACACACACACACACACACGACCTGTTCTGTCCCACACAGCTCTGTCTATTCAGCAGGTGTTTTCCCCACCCCGGGTACCCTGATAATCAGATCACGGACAGCAGAAAAAGACGCTCAGAAGAATAGTTCAAAAGGTTACAGATTCATTATATCAGCTATAAACACAAATTACGAGCCTAGACTAGACACTTTTATCACTTTTACACGAAACCTTCCCACTAATTTGGGCCATTTGAAGTTATTAGAAAGCCCAGTAAATAGCAAGCTTCGCTGTCCATGAATAAAAGCCAGGAGATTCAGCTTGTAGCGACAATATTTAAGCCTTCCCGAGGAACCACCGAGTCCATATTTACGACCTTGTCTTGCTGTCGCGAATGGCGGCACCATTGTCCACAAGGGCAAAGCCTCAACGACATTTATTTGTTGTTACTTCTATTTCTAATCGTCCCTCTTACAATTGACCGCTCGTGTGGTCTATTATTGCTCGGCATTTCGTTGATTTTTAGCAGGCGATTCTCGCCATGTTTGATGTCTGAGTCCATTCTTATTGAATGTCTTGATTTCTTGTTTATGCTTTCCTGGCCAACTCTTATTTGTTATTTGATGGCCCGGACACGCGAGGAACACTTCACTGTCGCTTTTTGCTCGGGCAGAGGTAAACGAAAGGACAATGTGTTGTGTATTTAGAGGAGAGCTCTCCGCGCCTTTTTTAGTGTCCTGGGTCAATACATCGGTGAGAAAGGGCGTCTGAAAGATGGTTCCACCAAAACGGAAACTTCGGGAGGGGGATGATTGTGTGTCTGAGTTTGAAGTGTTTTGCTAAGAGCAAGTGTCATTCTTATAGCAGGCCAAGATATCTTCCACTTCTATTTATCTCTTTTCCTGCGCTCTTTTAGTCCTGGACAAACACTCTACGTATATGTAGGCCTATATATACACATAATACGCACATACCAACATATAGGCCTACATGTCATACACACATAAATAACACACAAAAACAAACTTCCTAACTCATGGAATACAAAAATCTAGGAATGGTCAATCGTTTCACAAGAATTTTTAGCATAGGCCTAACTATTCATGCGCAAAAGTAATTTTCAGCCAATATTTCTGTTTTCCGTGTGAGCTACAGCACAAACTTATAGTTTGAGAGAGAAGAATTATCTGACTACATTGCCGATTTTCATGGAAATACGTTTACATTCATCGGAGTTACAGGAGTTTAACAAAAAGAAGTCGAAACTTTTGCGTCAGAAGCATCACAAAGAGCAAAAAGTGCACTAATTAATGAGTGTATAATTTCGACATTATAAAGTATTCCAGATTATTCCAAATCAACGCCACTTTGTATTTGAATCTTATGATAGAACCGCTTGGCCATCAAGCCTGAAAATATACGTTTTAAACAAAAACAGACTGACTAATAAAGGTACAAAAGAAGAAGAAGCATAAAAAGAAAAATGTCCAATTACAATGTACATCAAAGTAGCAAGGAGCCGGCGTCTGTGGTGTAATGGTTAGTCTCTTCGCCTGTCACGCTGAAGACCCGAGTGCGATCCTACGTGCGGAGGGTCGTGCTTTTCTGCGGGGATTATTCCCTCCCAGCCCGGGTTGGTCCTGACAGGCAGAGTCAAAGTAGCCTGTCTCTTTCTGGACTGCGAAGTGTTGCAAGGTATGGAGAAAAAAGATAAACAAACCGAACCAAACCAAACAGCAAAGAAAGAAAATGAGAGAGAGAGAGAGAGAGAGAGAGAGAGAGAGAGAGAGAGAAGAGAAACACAGGAGCAAGAGACAGACCGAGAGAAAGGGAGAGAGACAACGGTGTCCGCAGGCACAGCGTGGATAATGCATTTGTCTGCTGTATTTAGACAAAATCAACATGTATATGTAAAACACAAACCTGTTTTTGTGTCTACCCAATCCCCAACATTGTTTCCTTCCTTTGGGCATCAACAGAATGCACAGTTTTGCTTAGCCATGTTCCCAGACAAATGGTTTGTTTCCAAAACAAAACAGCATCGAGACTTAGTCAAGACTAGATCTACCTCTGCCTCTGGCAGTGGCTGGGGAACAGGCCTATGATATTCCAGGAGTAACTCACTTAACGCACAACTTGTCTAAAAGCTTTTCTATTATATTATTATTCCTTGCTAGGGGTATCTATTACGCTCCTTACACTGTTAGTTAATCCCTTAAAGAATAATGTCGTAAGGATTTTCATTGTCCATTTTTGTTAAGCTATAGGTAGATAATAGTCATAAGAAGGTCATCCTGAAATCTAAGGTTTGATAAGTGTTTTCAACCCTTAGAAACCGTGGTTTGAAGGGTGTTAATTTACACTAAAAAATATTCCTGCGAATTCGAATGCTGAAAAAACATCGGGAACAACGATATCTCGCTTCAGGGCAAATGGCTGTGGGCGGGGCAAAAACTGCTGTGTTCACTGGCGAAGGCCCTAAAACATAGCAAAAGTGACCCAAACAGTACGACTGACCCTTTAAATTGAAGAGGTTGTAAAGGCAAAGGTTCACAACAGTGCAAACTGGTGAAAATTTTACGTTTCACCACCATCATCATCACTGCCTTTCTCACTCTGGACCATGGTATAAGCCACAAGCAAACACGTTTCACTTTTCTCTATCCTGGGCTAGCTTTTTAACATTATTCGACTACATTCCACTTCTTCGTAGGCCTTTGTCATTTTCTCTTTCTCTTCTCCAGGTTCCACGTGGCCTTCCCCCTTGATTTCTTTCCCTGTGGATTACAATCCAACACATCGTTATGCAGTTGCTTCTTTCCTGAGTTTATGCTATGTCCGGTCCATCGCCATCGTCTTTCTCCAATTTCTTCTCAATTTCTCCAGGGGTGGGGAGCAGTTTAGCAAACAACAGAAACGAAGAACAATAATAGGAGCAGCAAAACAATAGGGACAGCAAAAGAAACAATTCCAACAACGAAAACCCCATTCAGTCAAACCGGCTTCTTTTGTGTAATGGTTAGGCTCTTCGTCTTCTACCCAGGGGACGTATAGTTCGAGGCCCACACCGAGCAGTTTGTTTGATAGAGTATTCTCCTGTTTTTCCTGCTGAGACAGTTTCTTTCACACAGGGTTGGCCAGACAGGCAGAGTCGAAGTAGCGCGTCTATCAAAAGACCTTACAGTATTGCATGAGACGTCAAGCCAAAATGCAAACCTTCCCCTAAAAATATTGATATTGTTTGGTTGCGTTGCAACCAGTGGCGTGGTGTGCCCTCTGACTAAGAGCAAGCACAAATTGATGGTAGGATGATGCATGGTTATTGGAATATAAGCATTTTTCGTTTTACAAAGTCATTAAAGCAAAACAACTATATTCATGTTTGTTAATGAGGTTGATCCTTCTTCACTTAATGACAGCGAACAT
>JAUKPP010260036.1:0-10037 GCA_032273245.1 Phyllaplysia taylori
CCCCTTACGATTGGTCCAGCTTTCCTTTATTCAGACTAGATCTGCATCGGGTTTCATTATCTGACTTGAGTGGCAACTGGAAGACAATCGGCAATGTAAATATTTTGCTATATAAAAAGTTTGGGTGGGAACTACCGAAAAAGCGCACTTTTCTCATCACCAAAACTAAAAAACTAAATTTCACGAAAAATTATCGAATCTAGAATATAATATGCATTGTAGGATCCGCCGGTGGGTGTCGCAAGAATCCAGAACAAACCTACATGTCTTAGTTATTCCCCTTGGGTCTAGTCTACTGGATGCAAATAAAATTATTTTTAGGCCGCATCCTGGCGAGTAGGCCTAATCACTGCCCCCCACCCTTATTCCTTTGAAAAGATACTTACCTAAGCAAATATACCCATTCACGATGGGGCCGTCAATCTGAGCGATGCACACTGTTAACCCAGTTTCCTTTGAACGATACTTTGAAACAGGGAATTTGCCATTGCAAAGGGCTTCGTACTGCAGTTCAAAGTTTGACATGTTGCACGCATGGAAGTGTGAGCAACCCTTGCTCTGAAAGTGAAACAAACGTTTTATCTTCAGTCAGATCAGTCGTGTGGTTTCAAAA
Source organism: Phyllaplysia taylori (assembly GCA_032273245.1). Taxonomy (NCBI): domain Eukaryota; kingdom Metazoa; phylum Mollusca; class Gastropoda; order Aplysiida; family Aplysiidae; genus Phyllaplysia; species Phyllaplysia taylori. The sequence goes on from JAUKPP010260036.1 coordinate 614, forward strand.
GTAAAGGAAAGTTTAGGGAATTGGACACTTCGCCTTGAAACCAATCCTGAGGTTGTTGTAGCCTCTATGTTTACAAAAATTGAAAGTTGAAAGTTGAAAGCTTTGGTTGGTTTCAGATTTTTAACAGCTTCCACACAAAGTTTTGGAAATAGAGTGACCTCCCTTGCTTACGAGTTCTTCAGCTTCAATTAGGCAATAATTTGTCCGTCCGTTCCTTTTCAATTACATACGTACATATAGATCTACAACAACTACAGCCTACATCAACAGCACACAAAAATACAACCACGCATATAAAGAAATAACAAACAAAAATAACAAAACTAGACTCTATAACATTCGTCCCAAAATTAGCAAGTAATTTAGTTAGATCAGATCCTGAATCCAGATCTGCAAGAATGGCCATTGGTTTCTTTTTTGCCCCCTTTAGAAATTATAATTTCATGTTTTCACTCTCAGCTATTCATTCAAACAGACAGGGGAAACTTTTAGCTGACGTTACATCAGAGACTATTTTATAGCAGTCTTTGTCTTGTCCTCCGGCCTAATCCTCAAACGCTTTTTTTTTCCGACAAACGGAAAAAACACTGGACAAACGTCACAGTATAAAGTTAAAGGTCAGAGGTTATGATCTCCGTCAACTTCCACTGTCAACAATCAACAATGGATTGTTGTGAATGACAACAATAATGTCTTTGAAACAGGGAAGTTGAGAGTTTAGCAAGTTGTTTGTTGATGCTAGCACTGCCGTTATTACCTTGGGCCCTTATCCCTTACCTTTTTGACGTCCTTATTGTTATCACTTGGTCTTGAGACAGCAGAGGGACTTCAAAGTCAAAGGAGCTGAATGGTTTCTTCAATGTTTAACTGTAACCTAGATAGAGAGGATAGATAATAGAGCTATCCCATATTCGATACACAGTAAACAGCGGCATTTCCCGGAGAGGAGGGGGGCAGGTCTGCTCCTATATTGACTGCAATAAAAATAACCCTGGACTTTTCTAGATTAAAAGGGATTGAACTATTATTAAGCCTAGCCTAAAATTGATTGCAATCTGTTGACTTTCACAAAATGGTGCAATCTCTGTCCGGGGTGGAATGAATTAATGAATCCGTATAAAATATTCTGAAATTAGATAGTATTCAAGCAATACTAAGCAAAAGTCTTCTTATCACAGCCAGGAATGAAGTGAAGAAAGGATTTAGTTCGTCTAAGCCTACAGTAAGTAACAACCGGTTTCACTGAGTGAAAGTGGATTTTTTATTCAACAATCAGCCTAGTATCAGGGCTCGCAATTTGATTCTTTCAATTAAAAATAAGTGACAATTGACGGAGCTATGGTGAGAGGCAAAACAGATATCAGGATCAAATTCGGGTCCTCTGCATGACAGACGAAGCGCCTAACCATTACACCACAGCGCTGAAGGGTATGCCCAATCCATCACCTTCTTCCAACTTCATCTGTTACTGGGCTCTCACTTGTTCAAAATACTTCCTTGCTCAAAGCCCTGTCCATTCATCTAACTTTGAGTATCTTCCTTAGACACTTTTTAATGATGAAAACCTGGATACCCTTCAAGCCTGGGATGCGTTCCAAATGTGTCACATGTCTCAGATCCATTCAACATAGCTGACTTGACAGTTGAATTTAAAATCCTCAGATTCTTCTGAGTGACTTATAAGTTATTCCTGGTCCTCCTGATCCTCTTAAAAAGCATTAAAGCAGCCTGTGCCTTTCTGCTGCAAGACTTGATTTCAGCTTCTGTTCCTTCCGCTTTGTCAATTATGCTCCCAACAAAGCGGCTCAAAAGGACTCCACATCTTCTAAAATTTCCTCATATTGTGACTTCCAAGGTGGTCATTCAATCCAACAGGCTCTGAAGGGCTGCTCAAAACTGAAGCTTTTCCTTGCCTCTGTTCCTGGGTGTGTGACAGGAGCTCCATTTTATCCGCAAAGTCCAAATCCTCGCGTTGTGTCCATGGGGTCCACTGTATTACATTTCTGCTAGCGGTTTCCTTCACTAAAGAATCAATCGCAAAGATGAAAAGGAAACCTATCCCTGTCTCACACCAATCTTGATGTCAAAGTTGTCTGGAAGCCATCCGTCATGTACAATCTGTCCCTTCATGCATGCTCTTGATAAGTTTTAACAAATTCTGCGGGCCCAGTGCGTAGTGTCTCAGTATCTTTCACAGTGTTGCAGTGGTGCTATATATACAATGCTAACTTATTTCTCTTGATTCCTGCTTTGGTTCCATGCCTTTTTAGACAAGCTCGAGTTTTGCCAGCAGTAGATGATGATCCAATCCAACGTCTCTCTCTCTCTGTACTATGACATCCTCCCGTGAACATAGGGAGATGCAAAAATAATCCTTCTACTGGTTTTAAGTCACTCCTGGTTACCTTATATATCATATCCTCTTTTGGGGGAAAACAGAACCTGCGATGACAAAGCTGTTGAAAGTACAGATATTTGTAAATCGTTCACTGTTCTTATCTTCTATTCATTCCAAACCATGTTGTCCCATGATTTCCTCATAACATAACTTGCCCTTGCCAATCTTGACACTGGTATCTCCCATTATGATGTTGGTATCCTTCCTTGGCAGTTCGCTAATAATCCTCTGATAATCCGCTGATACTGGCATCCTCGTTTTTATTCGAAGCATCATTTGTTCACCTGTAGATTTGGACTACATTCATGTTGATCCTCTTGTTCTTGGTGATAAATGAAGCCATGATGATCCTCTCGCTGTGTGGCTCCCCATCCTCTGAGTGATTTCTGGGCATACTTAATATGATGGCAACCCTTTCCACATGTCGCTTGTCCTCCCTACCTGAATACAAATTTTTTTCTCAAGATCTGAGTTGCCTCTATATACAATAAGTTTTGCCAACTCCTAGAATGTGTAGCCTGTATGTCTTCCATCTTTTGTGACACTTGACATCTTTCTGCTTCATATAAGTTGTGAACATTCCACAATGCGAACCAGAGAGATTTTCTGATGGAGAAGATCCTGTGTCAGAAGAGTCCTTTTGGCTTTGTCCACTGTCCTTCTTTTGTCCTGCTGGGGCATGGGCTCTACCACCTCCCCAAATTGACAAAAAAATTGACGTGCTTGCTTGCTTTCCAGTAACTTGCTTGGTTTTTACAGGGTCGGGTAGTTGGCCCTCTGCTAACTGACTCTTTTTCCGAAAACCTGACCTTTGCACTTTTTGTCACCTCCTAAGACACAGAGTACCACAACAACTGTATTCATAGCAGGAGAAGTCACTAGTAGTAGACCTACGAGGTCCCTCTCACATACAGAGCTGAGCTGAAGTTCTTGTTGTTTAATACAAGTCAGTGCCCAATTTCTTTAGATGCGCAAAAAGTATGAAACAAGGTTTTCTTTTAAATTGTAAATTTGATAGTTGGAATAAATTGATAGTATTTTTGCTACTGAACCATTGCACTTTCACAATGGACAAAAATTTAAATGGTACATACATATTGCAAAGCCTGTACAGAAGTGTTTGAAAGCTGTCCTAGATTTTCAAATGAAGAACAAAATGGTTCTATTAGTATGCTTCAAGCTGACATGAGTCAGAAGAGAGTTGACCCTCCCTTTAATGTTGACCATCGAACTATTGGTCGGCTGCCGTGCAGATTCAAGAGAATCGAAAATGAATCCAAAAGAGCATCTAGGAGACGAACTTGGGAGAAGAGTGCGTGGCAGCCGTGACGTCATCAACGTGACGTAGTTTCCACATGCACTTGGGGCAGAGTGAGCAAACATACCCCAAGAGACCATATTCTCAACTGGCACGATCAATGTGATGAAAGATTGGGGAAATAATTCGAGTAAGAGGCAGCTACATGACCCAGTATTGAAGATTGCATTCTTTTTAAAAAAGGGAGGTAGGTCTAAAAATAAAACAAAAGGTATCCTTATCGTTGGAACTATACAATATTATGTGGCAGAATTCTGGACAACGGGTTGAAAAAATATCCTGCTAAATCCCAGCATATTATCATTTTTTGGATATGATGCTAATTTGTATAGATTGAGCATAGTAAATGAGTGCCTTTGTTATTTGATCAAGACCAGACGGGGTCGACAAAATCATCCATGTATAACTACAGACACCCTTTCATTTACAAAGTGCAGGGATAAAAATTTTCCGTAAATTTACTGAAATCTATCATTTTGATTTGCTCCGTCATTTTCCGTAAGTGGGACTTGACATACTAATCTATAATTGAGTATGTGTGTTTTTCCAAAACTGTATAGACCCCCTCAAAAAGTTCAGTAAATTTTGAACTGATCAGTTTCCATCCCTGAAAGTGCTAGTGCTATTCACTGATTAAGATCAGTGCCAATAATCTAGAGGGCCGCTCTCTATAGGGAAATCACAGTTTGATGCTCGGTTTTCCACATTTTTACGGACAATAGTTTCAGTCCCTCACTTGCTATTTATGCTAGAAAAACCCCGGGTTATTTTTATTACAGTGCAGTTGCACAGACGATCTGCCCCCTCTTTTTTGGAAATCCCACTGTTGTTTCTAATTTTATTGAGTATGGGACAGCTCTTTTGCAGATACATGTATATAAAAAAAAAAGTAATATTTAATTATAGTGTAGTAAATTGTATCCCAATAGTTCTGCAATAAATATAGTTTACTATGACTGTAATATTGTATTGCTATTATTCTGTTCTTGGGTGTTGCACTGCGGCGACCGGCAATGATGTGTTTGTATGCATAATTTGTATGAATGACGTTACTCCATATCCATACTGTCATTGCATGTATGTATTATCACTTGCATGAAAATTAATGTGTTTTTATACCATTACAAAATGAATTTCTCCATGAGGATGAGTAAAGATGACTGTCTTACTTAAAACAAGACAGCTGAACTCTATTGTCTACATGTACGAAGCAATATTTTTGTGCAGTTTAAAGCTGTTGCATTGAATTGTTGACCAGGGGCAACCTTTAGTTTTGTGGTCGTGACATTGCACTATGTGCACACCCATTTCCCTAAATGATCTTCGAGAAAGTGGAGAAGACAGGCGAGGCACCTTGGATATCGAGACAAGGGCAGCCAAAAGGTGTCTAGAAGAAAACGGAAGAACAGATTTTGCCTTTAAGCATCCTGAAGACCTGCCTCAAGGCACACTAAACCATATGTTGAAGGTTGTGACAGGCAGATGAAGCACCTTCTGTCATAGAACAAGAGCTGCCAAACGGAGGTGTGAAAAGAATAGAGAACAGAAACATTTGAACATGTTATCGTTTGTTTGTTGGAGTTTTACGCCTCCACGGATGCTATAAGGTCATTTCAGCACCATTGTCCTCTTGAGAGGGATTCTATTTAAAGGCTAAAAAGATAAATCATTTAGGCTGCGAGTCCACAGGCATTTTTCGTCAGTTGCCTGCCAGGCTTACATGCAAATGAGCTCGTTTTGAACAGTGACTTACTTCCCATGCCTGACTACGTGATTTTCCTGCATTGCCGTTCAAGTTGCTAAGAAAGCCTCGATTTGATTTGCTTCTTCATTGAACTTTACATGATCAATATAGTGTTATCTCATAATATGTTGTACAGTAATAGATTTGTGCTGAAAAACAGAAAAAAAATGGAATTAAAGCACTTGACCTAGATTATTCGTTCTCGAGAGAGCTTTGGCCTTGCACTGTGTGTATGTGTGTAATCACAACACACTGGGCTAAAAGTAGCTTAGACCTCGCCTTTGGGCAGGTCATGCGGCTCATTTCAGCCTGGCCATAGTCTGACACGGTGGACATAAATAATCTTGAGTCAGTTCTACACATACAAAAATGTCGAACATAAGCCTGGCCTGTAAGTGATCTTATTTTGGTGGACGCGTAGACTTCAAATGTTTTCTTTGGAATACGGGAGCTTGAAGGATTCATTGAGGGCTAGCCACTACTCCACAGTACAAGTCCTAATGACCCCAAAACCAAAAAAATCCTGGAAAGTTCCTCCTAACGACAGAATCTTCCCCAGTATGAGCCGCAGAGATGCAGAAACATTAGAAACCATGTTCTCTATTGAATAACACAATGTGCAGGCACAAGGCTGCATCAAAAGAGCTGTACTGTTGGCACAACGGCCCTATCGCACGATGCCAGTTCTATGTGTATGTACAAAACTATTTCATCTCTAATGTTGTTGTTTTTCTCCTCAACAGATTGTAATGGAAACTTCTGACCTCATAATCGATGGCCTTTATCTTGGACCAATTTCCTCTGCAAAGAATGAGAAAGACCTACGCTCAAAAAACATCACACACATCCTGTCTCTTTTGCAAAAGCCATTGCATGAGGCAGTGCGTAATGGCCGAGTGTGGAAGACTGTACCAGCCATTGACACAGACAGCTGTAACATGATCGAAGTCTTCCCCGAGTGTTTTGACTTCATAGAGCAGGCTAGAGGAAAAGGCTCTGGAGTGTTGGTGCACTGGTAAGTCTCGCATTGTTCTAGCTATTACTTCTAAAATTCTCCTTTAATCATGTCTTTTCTTGGTTCGGTTTGGTTTTGTTTTAACACCCCTTGCAACACTGTACGTTCATTTAAGAGGCGGGAGCTCCAAATTTTGCTTTCATTTCCAATAGGACGGGTGGATCGGAGCCATGAAAACTCCGAAAAAAATCCTGGTGAACCTCCCAGGATTCAAACCTGGGACCTCCTCATTTGTAGGCGAGCGCACTACCAGCAACATCCCCATTCTGCCCCACGAGTCCCCAGAAGAAAGAAAGAGAGAGAGAGATGAATATTGGGGCGGGGGATTATATTTGTTTAAGCGCCAACTTTACAATGTACAAAATCAATAAGAATCCTACATGCCCCTTGCAGTATGTGTCACTGTGAGGTCAATAAAGAGGTGGATACATTGCCTCAATGATAGTTTTAGACAGGAAGATTTAATCAGAAGTGTTTATTTGTAGAGGCACCAGCTTCCTTGGCTGTAGGGTTATTTCATCCATGTTGTATTAAAACATGTCCTATTGAGGTCTTCACTAATAAGTGTATTGAGGTTTATGTGTAGACAAGTGAGGTTTGGAATGAATTTGGTTGTTAGGACAATAAAAACTGGGAAAGTATCTCGGTAAATCAACTGTGATTCAAACCTTGATTAAGAATAGAGATTTTATTGTCGGCACGAGCACGAGCAATCTGTGTGTTTTTTGTTTGTCTTGAGTTACGGCAACTTCAACTTTAAAACTGATATCAGCACGGGAATGGAGTTTACTTTATTATCTATCTTTTACAAAAGAGTTTTCATGCAGATTATAGTGTTTGTTTGTTTGTTTTTTGGGGGTTTTACGACTCCATCGACACTATAAAGTATTTCTGTCCATAAATCTAAGTGCATTTAAACTTATTGACAAACGTCTTTTCCAGTCAGGCAGGGCGGTCTCGCAGCGCGACTGTTGTGATCGCCTATCTCATGTACAAGTTCAGCCTGAGTTATCGAACATCAAGAGGGAAAGTACAAGCATGCAGGCCTGAGATCAAGTAGGTTCAGGTTACTTTTAGGCTCTCATTTGCTCCTCTGTACTAATTTATGTGGCATTAGAATTGAAGAATATAACACACTATTGCAATGAACTTCAAGAATAATTGTGGTATGAAATATTTATGAAAAGTGAAAGTGGCAGAGCAATTGGAACGTGAATGGATACATTAATTCCTTTCCCGTAAAATGGAAAGTTCAGTTCTTGGTACTATGATAGCTCTGAAAATCAGGCCGTGTCAATACAGGTTTTGCTCTGCTCTGAATTGACATTAAGTTTGTGTCTATTATTTTGGTGCTCTTTTGAGGTTTTACAGCTCAATCTGCATTGTAAGGTCATTTCAGTGCCAGGAAATGGATAAGGACAATGTAATATAAAGTTTACATAAAAGTACGTTTGTAGGAGAAGATCACACTAAAGCCTGCCCATCTTTAAAATCTTTGCAAATATTATTTTTATCGTACAAGTTCCTGATCATATATGATATGATTCTTAAATCTTATTGGCAGATCCTCTGCTCTCACAGTTTACTTGTTTTTCCATTGCAGAGGCATAAATTAGATGAAAATTAACAACACAAAACTCATTGTAATATGAATGAATGTAGTACCGGTAGTAGGCGTTTGCTATTTTCTCTCCTTCAAAATAGTTTTTTCCCTATATCATAAATGTCCTCAGACTAACGAACTAATCCACCCATTTTACATCTTCTTTTTCCCCCAGCCCTAACAAAGGATTTGAGGAGCAGCTACAGAGATTTGAGTACATGGGGTCTCAGATCAAAGGGGGAAAGTGTACATCCCAATCTGGTCATATTAGTCGGAAACATACCAAGAAACACAAGAAATTGACAGAACTTCAAGGTGAGAATTAATGTCTGCTGGTTTGTTGGGATCTTGTTTTACAGCACTATCAATACTGTATGGTCATTTCAGTGCCAAGAAGTAGTTAGCACATTAGCAACACATAGAGAGAAGTATACATAGAGCAGACCACACTCCAACCACCCACAAAATTGTCTTTGCATAGTATGAAATTGAGGTAACAGTTGGGTTGGGTTTTTTGCTGGGAGTACAATTTGGCACTATCAATACTGTAAGGTTATTTCAGTTCCATGAAGTAGAAAACAATAGTAACAACTTAGTACAAAGTAGTCTGAGCAGGACAGACAAGAGCGCCCACCAACCACCCATTTCTTTGTCGTCTGAAGCATAGCAAATCGTGTCACTTCATAGATATCTGAAATTTTCTTTGTTCGGTTATTTTACAGCAACATCGACGCTTAAAGGTCTAATCAGTGCCACAGAGTACATCAGAACAATTTATAACTTAGAAGAAGAAGAGGAACAGAGCACACTCAGACAACTACCAACCACCCACTTTGTCATTAATTCATAACTTTACAAATAACTTTTTTGTCGTGCCTACACCTAAAAAATTAACCACCTATAACAGTCCTTATTGGCATTTTGCTGAGTGAAATTCCTACTTCTTTTATCACAACACGGCTTCTCTCAGGTAGACTTTCCGCCCTGCGGCTTAGGTCCACGAGGATGATTTGTATACCGTGAGCTCATAAAGAAGTTGTTACACATGCCACTAGCAAGATTTTGCCAATTACTACCCATGACTTTGGTCACTGCACGGCTTCTCTCAGGCACACTTTCGGCCCTACGGCTTAGGTCTACCAGGATGATTTGTATACCGTGAGCTCATAAAGAAGTCATTAGTAATGTTTTACTGAGCAACAGCCCTGACTTTGATCACTGCACGGCTTCTCTCAAGCAGACTTTCAACCCATACGGTTTAGGTCCACAAGGATGATTTGTATACCGTGAGCTCATAAAGAAGTCATTAGTAATGTTTTACTGAGCAACAGCCCTGACTTTGATCA
>JAUKPP010260047.1:0-11950 GCA_032273245.1 Phyllaplysia taylori
CCTGCAACACTGTAAGGTCATTTAAGAGACGGGCTACTTCGACCCTGCCTGTCAGGGCCAACCCAGGCTGAGAGAGGAAAAATCCCAGCAGAAAAAACCTGGATCGCCCGCGGTCGGGGATCGAACCGGGGTCTTCCGCATGACAGACGAAGAGCCTAACCATTACACCACAGCACCGGTAGGGACAATGGTACACACCTAGAAAATTTCCAAAAGGTTTTATGGTCCTGGAGGTTTTCAAAGCTCCCAGAGGTGCTGGGCCTGCGGCAGGCGCTGTTGCTTTCACACGCAGCTTGTGGGGGTAGCTGAGAAAACTGTTGAGTCGCTTTTGGACCTGGAAATTTCACACAGGAAAAGGTTGATATGTTATGAGTGCAAAGAATACTGATGGAAACAATGCCCCTATATCTAAAAAAGACTTCATGGTTAATTATAGGGCCCACTCAAGAATGTTATATGTATAGAGACAAAAAGTGAAATTTTGAAAGCGACCAATCATTGATACCCATATTTTTGCTGATGATCATTTTAAAAATCAGCAAATTTTAATATTGACTTTCAATCAAGATAAATCAATAATTTCTACACCAACAGCAAAAGAAATGGATGACGTTTAAAATGATACACGCACATACAAAGGCATGCTCCGCTCAAACACACTCTTCCATCATCTGATTGGGGTTGTTGTTTTTTATTATGATACTATTATTATTGATCAAGTCCATCAAATTGCACACTTACAAGCTTTGTGTATTAGGTGGAGACTACTCTACAGGGGCGCGTCCACTGACCTGTTTTGTCAGTTGCCGGCCAGGCCCATATGTATACCATAATATATAGATGAGCCTGGCCTGCAACTGACAAAACAGGTCAGTGGATGCTCCGCCTTACAGGATTGTCACATGACTGCTACTCACTATGCTCATGCTTGAATCTGATTGTGGCAAGACATTTGGAAAGACTCGCTCTGGCTGTAGGTAGCTCACGATGTCCCGGATTTCACTGAAAAGTGTCAGGTACAAAGTGATTAAAGAAAATAAGGCAACCTGTAAGAGGCATTTGCGAGGATTAAAAAATAATGAGTTTGAGTTTGAGATTTTACTATTATGTTAATCCTGGTTTTTCATCTAAAAGGGTTCTCTTGTATTTTGAAAAGGTTATTGTCTTTCATTAGAGGATTTGGTTTGGTTACCAGTTTTACGTCCCCTGCAACACTGTAAGGTCATTTAAGAGATGGGCACCTTCGACCCTGCCTGTCAGGGCCAACCCGGACTGAGAGGGAAAAAATCCCAGCAGAAAAACACCCAGATCCTCCGCTATCGGGGATCGATCTAGGGTCTTCCCACATGCAAGGTGAAGAGCCTGCATTTGCGAGGATTTAAATAAAATGAGTTTGAGATTTTACTAATATGTTAATCCTGTTTTCTCATCTAAAAGGGTTCTCTTGTATTTCGGAAAGGTTATTGTCTTTAATCAGAGGAACAGAGTACAAGCAAAGCCAAACCTTCAAAATGAGTAACGTTTTTAAATTAATTGTTTATCTTCTCCCCTGAGGATTTCACTTTTATCACTGCTTTGTGATGGGTTTTTTAGTCCTGTCTTTAAGTATGACCATCCAGCCCCATCTTTTCCGAAGTATTTTCTCCTTGATTAGGCTGTGGGTGCTCTTCTGCCACAAGTCCCTGTTTTTACAAGAATAGTAGAGGCGACATGAAGCGGTGCAAAGACGGCAACAAGTAGAACAGACTCATCAATCCAGTGGATCGATATCATTGATCATCAGGTCACAGGTAATTTAACAGACAGGCTATTTAGACCCTGCTTGTCAGAGCCACCCTAGCTGAAAGGAACGAATCTCATTGTTTTCAAGGTTGGTTGGGGTTTTACAGTTCCAGCAACTCTGTACGGTCATTTCGGCGCTAAGAACCATTCCAAAGTTTTTGGGTAGGCATAAATTTAGAATTTTGCCCAAGCAGCAGCCTAATAGGCCTACTCTTTTCGATTTTCAACCACCAGGGGATTTTTAACTTGCCAAAGGGATCTGTATGTGCACACAGGGCCTCCGAGATCTTTTGTTCTTATCAGGGAAGACTAGGTGTCTGATCTTACCTACCCTAAGATCAGGGATGTGGTTGAAAGGGAAGGAGTAGACAAGGAAGAAGAAAAGAGAGACAAATCAGGCGACGAGAGTAGCAGAGAGTAGGAGGAGACTATGAAGAGAGTGAGAGGAAGAGTCAGACAGTTAGTTAAAAGGGTGAACAAGGCATAGAAGACGAAGAAGAAGAAGAAATAAATTGGCGATAACATGCCGGCACTGCCCGGGTTCAAACCCGGGACCATTGGCATGAGAGGCAAACACCATAACCTCTGGACCATGAGAGCCCCCAACGAATCTGAACAGAAAGACGCAGGTGCTCGTCAACATATGGGAGCAAACTTGGGTTTTCCACATGATAGGCATAGAGCCTAATCTAACCTGTATGAGGAGTGCATGGAGTAACAGACGCGGTGAAGTCCTCGACCAGACGCCGGGGTGGCGACCAGGTCCTCAGCCGTGGCCTTGGTATTCTCAGACGTGAACCACATAGTGGACGGGCGGAGGGTAAGAATTTTCAGCTTCTCACCTCGAGTAGGGTTATACCCACAGGGCAACCTGAGCATTGATGGTAGACCACCCTGTCAGAGAAGAGGTGAAAACTTTTGCAATCAATGCACAAGATATAAATGTAAGGCAGGGTGACAATTTGAGTTTCTTTTCGCAATCTGCAAATGTGGATAAGTGAGGAAATTGCATGTGGGGTTGAAATGATAAATCTTAACTATAGCTATTTTCTTCATGCTCAACATTTATTTCTACCATGTTTTAATGATATAAAATCTAAAACTTTTGCGTTTTTTGACTGGTTGCTAAAAAAACATTTGGTTCTTTTTATGTTAAGAAGTTTTATCTTGATTTTCTCGATTCCACACTTTTCTAACCCTCCACATTCAAACTTGATAGCATTCTAAAACTAAAAAAAACAATAATGATAATAATTGTTCAGTAGCTTGTAGGGCTTGAAAACTCATTTCATCTGATGTATATATCTTTATGACCAAAATCCGAGAAGTAACTTATTTTACCAGCTCGCCTCACAAATTTCAACACTTTATCAGTGACCCCTGGCACAGATCTCATCTCACTAAGTGCCCCCACAGATATTGTCAAGCAGTGCTGGGTGATGGCAGCTTTGGAATGGGAGACCACTATGGTGTGTCTTTGTGCAATACAGGCCAACCCAAATAATTACTAACACAGGCGTTACACAGTGGCAACTACCAATGACATACGAGAAATTGTTTGGAATTAATTTGAGTACATCTATTTATTTGTTCATTTATCTATTTATTTACTTTGTTTTAACTTATACATCACTGCCTCGTTATTAGGTATGTTTACTAATATCTCAACTGTATGCTTCCCAGGAAGTTGAGAAGGTTTCTGAATGACTTGGTCTGCTGGGGTAATAATTGATTGTAAAGCGCATAGAGCCTGCTTTCAAGCGGGTATATGCGCTATATAAATGCAGTCATTATTATTATTATGAAAGTAACCACTAGACATGTATCTACAATCTTACCCTCAGAGAGCAAGAGTGGACGCGACACTCCCTGGGGTCTGCACTGAAGTGACCATCTAAGCCTGGGATATTAGCATACAGCTCAATTCTCCACTCTGGAACATGAATCTGTTAAGAAAAAATTGGATCTATTTACAAACATTATCAACAACATAAGAAAAAGAAAAATTATTCAAGACTGATGTTGCCATCAAATTTGTGAAAATAATTGCAGTAGCTATGTGTTTGTGCGCTGTGGCGCAGATTACATAATAAAAGATAAATTTGAATTAGACAATCTGTGTTCTTGTTTTAAAAGATAGTTTAAACTGTGAATTGAACCTGTGGGAATTAACACATGCACATCCATAGATTTCATAATGAAAGATGAATTTGAAATGGACAGCCTGTATTCTTGCTTGAAAAGACAGTTTAAACTATGGATTGAATCTGTGGGAGAGCAGTATTCAAATAGGCTTGTCACCCACTTGAGGAAGGAGAATACCCTCCGACTAGGAAATGCCACACTTACTACCCACATCTCTCAGAGACTGCGTCATATTTTCTTTGGCGTATTGTCCCCATCTTCTTCCCTCTTTATCAGTGTCTGTAATGTAATGGTTAGACTCTTCACCTATCATGTGGAAGACCCAAGTCTGATCCTACATGCTGACGAGCATCTGCGTTTTTCTGCTGGAATTCGTCCCCCTCAGCCTGGGTTGGCCCTGGCAAACAAGGTCAAAGTAGCTCCCCTATTAAATGTCCTTACAGTATTGCAAGGTATGTAAAACTGGAAACCAAACCAAAACCTTCCTTCTTTCCTCCCATCTCCTTTTCTCCTCCAGTGCCTGCAATCTAGTGCTGAAAAACCCACAGAGTAGAAATAGTAGAGAATCCTGGCTCTGATATGATTTCACAGTATACAAAATGATGTAATAGAACTTAAAACGATTAAAGGGGCATCATTACCTTAGTGCCCAACTGACGGGCCAACTCCACCAATAGATGCTCATGACCATACCGGGCTGGGCAGGAAATGGAAACCACATGCAGAGGAGAGTTGTTGAGCCAAGCAGACACTAGAGCCACCGTGACTTCCCCACACTGAGAGCGAGTTGGAATGTGATAGGCTTCAGGAATACAGAATGTTGTATCTATGTACATGCTGCGCAAGTTGATGACGCTGAAATAGACATACAAGGCTGAGTAATTACAGTGTAAGAGTTGTTTTTTTAAATTCTCAGATATAGAAACTCTCACAGAATAACTTCTGATACAACTTCAATGCGTCATCAACTGTTCATTATGTAAATCAATGCAAGCTACCCTTCCATACTTAAGTTTTGATAGTCATACAGGGTAATCAATTGTTCTAAATGGTTTCAGCATATTATCTTGTTAAGATTCCTGGGTCTTTATTTATGAGCAACTCTTTTAAAACACTCATAACAATAAATTCCTAACCTAATGCACAAGGTTTGTGAAAGAAAAGCTTTTCATGTCGGTTAAACAATATTGTATTAGGTTGTTTGCTCACAACAACAAAAATGTGACTAGGGTAAATGGAATGGCGAAGACAAAATAAGTTTCAATATGCCTTTGACCAAGCAATTTGTCAGCAGCTTTCTTACCTTTCATTTACATGCAAAGCTGTCATCTTGGATGCTTGATTCAGTTCCCATCTGAAATCTCCGGTGTATAAAGAACTCCCCTCACATCCCTCAAACAAAAACCTACATTGAATAGAAGCAAAGCCAATACGTTCTCATATAGCACACATCGGAGCAACCAAAACACATGAGCAAATAAAGCATTCACAACAGTTAACACATTAAAGGTAGTCATTATAAAAATATATGCAGCTATTGGTGTAGTGTGCATCTATGAGCATAATGTACCTGTACTGAACGTGTGAAGGCGTAAAATAAGAGTATAAAAAGTCAGGCCAAGATACTTTGGGTATCTGGGATGAACGGCAGAAATCCAATATATATCTGTTCCCCATGACAACAGTGTGCACAATTTTGATACTGAAGTTTTTCATTTCCCACCAAGACAATTTAAAAAAACAAAACAGACACAAGCAAAGAATCTGTCACTAGATTTATCAGCCTTCTCTTGTGTCTATCTACTTCTCTCCTGCCCTCACTTGTCGGGCCCAATAGAACAGGTTAACTACAACATTACCTTAGCTGAGATTAATTTTAGCTCAATGAGAACAGAAACAGTTTCATGCTAATACTCACATGACTGAGCCGAGACAATGACCAGCAGAGATAGGGGTGACCCGGACAATGTAATCATCCTGTAGAGCATAGAAAAGTACAGGTTATTGAGAGTCAGTGTTGGATTTGATGACAACTATTTTCAAAAATTCAAAATCTGGTGAGGAAGCTCTTCTTGTTTGATGCAATTTATTCATAGGGCAAGACATTCAATTGTAAAATTAAGTTAGAGTAAAAAGGACCTACTAATACGATATAACTAGTGAATGTCAATGCATGATGCTCTGTTTGCTTTGAAGTACAATCTATATCAAGTTAGAAACAATAAAAGTAGACAAAGTATAAATTGCTTTTGGAAACATGAACAATAGATGAGAAATACATGAACTACAGCTTGACTTCTTGTACCTGTGGGGAGTTGCTACCCTGTACAGTAACTGGCTGAGAATATCCAACTTGCAGGACTTGCTGGGGACAAAGCCAAGCACAAGACGGTTAGTGAGAGATTTATATCATGTTACTCATCAACTCAAGTCATTCTGCACCTTTAAATACCATGGAATGGTCCAATTTTTCTGTAAACCTTATGCTCTAAAGATGAAGAGGCATGAGGAGAGCAGAAAGAACAACTTAACCCCATGGGTAAATAATAACAATAGGTCGTTTATGTACTTATTTGTACCCATCAGTGTCTGTGGTGTAATGGTTAGAGGCCCTGCCTATCACGTGGAGGATGGGAGTTTGATCCCAACATTAGACAAACATCAGACATACATCACTGTCTTAATATTCAGATAATATTCGTTTCCTTTGTTGAGGTATAATGGCACTATTGGCACTATAAGGTCATTTCAGTGCCAGCCAGTACAATAGGACAAGAGTAACACATAGAAAGATGGAGAAGGAATGCCCCTCACAAGAGCACCTGCCAACCACGAACACTCAGATTGACCTTGACAGACAGGGTAAAAAAACAGTCTGCCTCTAACATGACCTTACAATACTAGAAAGGGTACAAAACCAAAACCAAGCTAAACCATACCATTTGTACCCTGCTGAATTTCAAGAACTAGTTGTGCCTTCAGATCCCTTTACTTCCTGTTCTTGGGAAATGAAAAATGGACTGTAATCTAAGAAATGAATAAATAGAGCAGATCTTGCAATACAACAGTCCAGATGCCTCACATATTGCTGTCCACAGTATAAAGTAAAGTCGAGCCTGCCCAAGACGACCACCTGTACAAACAACAACTTCTCACTTCGCCCCTCGGGTTTCTTCTATATAACGGCACTGTCCAAGATGACCACCTGGCCAACGCAACTGCACTGCATCCATCCTATTTTACTGGCCAACAGCCACAAAAACCTGCCATAATCATATCACCATAATCATTGGCGCCTATCGTCGTGGACTATTCATGAGTCTGTTCTCTTGTCCTAGCTGCCCGTACCCATTCTTTTCACCTATCATTGTTACCCATTAGCGCCTCCTACAAGTTAAACATTCGCTGACTAGCACTGGGCATTGGGAAGGTTAGCTCTTACCCGTGTTGATCATTGGGTAATAAATCTTCAGCTACGGATGAATGTGACTAGCGACCATCTTAATCCATTCGCCTGTCGATATCAGCCCCTCCCATGATTCGCAATACAGTGTAATTCCTCATCAACATGAAGCCGAGGCAAAGCCAGTGGTCCCTCTGTTTACCCAGTCTGTAACAATAGACTTGCCACAGAGGTATCGCTTTTTTGTTGAATGGTGACGGCACATTCCTTTGTTGCCCCTAGCACTCTATCCCCTCGTCTGACACATTTTTAACAACAACAAGAATACAAAGCCCAAACCAGCCCCTCCCCTCTCCGAAAGAAAAAGAACCCATCAACAACAACAACACCAAAAAACTAAATATTTTTAAATATCCCACTTGAAAATTAAAGGTTTCTTGTTTTTTCCTCTTTATATTCATCTGACCTATCCAAGACGACCACTTGTCAAAGACTACCATTTTTCTCTCGACAATAAGTGGTCTTCTTGGGCAGGCTCGACTGTAATCTGAAGAGAACCAAATGATATCCATTGCTTAATTTTGGTTTTACTTCCTTCCGAATGCATCCCAGACAGATTTTAAACAAGCTCACAGGCACTTACGATAAAATTCCTAAGACATCGATATTCCTCATCAGCTAGCAAGAGCAGCCTTGTGACCTCTGTGCAGTAGAGGAAGACGTTTTTTCTGAAGTACGTAAATCACAGCTGTTATAATACACTATAAATTACCAGTACTATAATATAAAAATGCACATGCGCAAAATATTGAAAAGTTTTATTAAAATTGAGACGCACAGCACCCTGTTGCAAAATGAAACTGTAAGAAGCTTCTATATATCTGTCAAATAATCTCACAGAAATTTGTGTATTTGTTGAGGAACAGCATCTCTTTAGACACAATTTATTTCTGCATTTTGTCATTCTTTTTTCATTGAGATTCATATCTCCCGAAATCATAATAACATCCGCATTCCTCTGCAAAACATTTAAGATAAGTTTCTAAATAGAGAAAAATTAATAAAAATCAATAGAAGTATTCTGAATACTTTTTGCTCTTCTTCATGTTTCAAACATTGACCTGCAATCGGTAAATTGCCTGATGTGCATTTTCGTACGCAAATGGCAACCCTCAGGGAAACTTAAGCCTAATTGAGTGCTTAAGTAAAAAACAAAACAAGAAGAGGCTAAAACAGCTGCCTCTATAAATAACCAACTCCTTACTACTACTTACAATCGGTACCATTATGAGGACTTACCTGGAGGATAAACGATCCAAGAAGGCTGGATTTGAGAGACCCACCATATGGTCTGAGAAAGAAATGAGAGGTAAAAGTGAACCAATGAGGCAACATCAATATGCCAGCGTGTCCCACTGCTTCATACGATAATAGAAAGAAATTATTTGATGAGAGCTTTAAATCTGTTACCTGCAAAAAGTTTTAAGGACTAAAATCAGAAAATGAGCTATACCGGCGTTTTAGGTAAATGAAGGATATTGCTAGTGCAATTCACATGATATTGTTTGGCATCTGTAATTCAATTTTTGAATTTAGATTTTTTTTTTCAAAAATTTAGAATATTTCCTTTTGTTTTCTAAAAACCTTTCTGGGTTTCTTCAGGTTGTTTTTTGTTTTGTTTTGTTTTCTAAAACCTTGTTTTGGAACATAATCTATACTCTATAAATATACAAAAATTAAATTCTATTTTAGAAGTTAGGGAATAGAGCTAATAGCAGCACTCTTAAGATTGAAAATATGTAATAAAATACTCCATACCTTTATGGCAATGTGACAAGAAATATGCAGTGCAGAGAAGATTTCCACCATCAAAACGATCAATGGCAATTTCCCGATACTCCTGCATCTGTCCACGGAAGCAACTCATTCTGTCACTTGTTTTTTGTCTGTGCCCTAAAAACAGCTTTCCTTAAAGTGAACGAGAACCTTTGTGGTCTGTGTTCATCCGTGAGTAGAAATCATTCTATCTGTGCCTATAAAGCAGAATAGAGGAGAGAAGGAAACAGAAAATAATGTTTGTTTTGTTCTCAAGTCTAGTCAATCAGAGCAAACAGTAAAAAACATAGCATTTTATTTAGATGATATAATAAACGTTCTATCCCTGTAATAGAGAAAAAAATATGCGAATCAAAGATAAAAACAGAATAATTTAGCTCAAGCTAGCTAGGTCTCACATCGTCAAATGGTCAAAGTTTAACACTTTGGCTAATAAGTCATACAACAAGTAAGACAACAAAAAAACAACCATTAGTCACAGGCAGCTGTGACACTATAGAGCTTCTCAGGTTTTGGCACATATAAACTTCAAGTGACCGAACAGAAGGAAAATCAATTGAAATAATGACCTGATTTAATCTATACAAAATCCTCAACAAATGCCAATCTTTTAATCAGAATGATACAATAGGTAAGATATTGTAGGCCTATTGATGTATTCACAATATTATAATGATCGTATTATTATTAAACAGACTATTCACTCCCTCTCTGAGTCTGCACTATATTTCATGAAATCAATGCTTGTTATATTTTAAGACAAACCCAATTTTTTACACATGATTGAGAAAAATTCAGTCGGTGTGAAGACTTCTGCAGTGAATGACCACTTTTGATTCATTGTGTCACATCTACTAAACTATGCTCTAGTGGTAAACGTGCCAGGTAGAAACAGATGTGTAAAAATTGTTTTTATCAAAATAACAATTCATACAACCTTGGTGGGCCTTATGGGGTATAAAAGCGTTAAAAGTAAAAGGTTTGAAGAAGGGTTAGATACTTGGTCGCTTGTTACAGACGAAGTCCTTCCCAGTCAGTACATAGTAGGGTACCAAAGAAGAAATGTGAACGAAGGTTTGTTGTTTCTTCATGTGAATGCCCAACACTACCTGACTAAGAAGACTAAGACGATCAATTTGCTTCTCAACATTGTGTCATCGACATCGTCTTGGACAGAATGTCTGTGCTCCTACTACAAGTGGATCTAGTACTCCTACACAGCCTACTCAGCCTGATTCTCAAGATTTTTATGATGTTTCTGTTCTCACAAACCTCCTAGTCTTAATGAATAATAGGACTCTAGTTAGTGTTTAACTTAAAAGTTAAAGAGTACCTAGGCCTGCATGAAGATAGAGATTGTAAAGGGAGCCATGAAGATGGCATTTCACAAGAGAGATAAGAAGGATTGAATGAATTTAAAAATGAGATCAGCAGACTCAGCAAAGCCAGTCACTGACTGAAACTGAAACTAGGAGGATTAGACCTAGATCTAGATAGATCTAGTCTAGATTTAGATCTAGGTCTAGATAATATCTAAGTTGTCCCAGTTCTCGCCCACCTAAGAACACGTAGGAATACACAGTTCAACGCTAGATTCCCATTAGGTAGGCGAGATTTGGCACTGGGAGAAAATTGCAGCACAAGCGATATAATAGAATCTAGATCTATATCATTCACATTGTATCAATATCAAGAATAAGAATATAAGAGAGAATTGGTGGGGGGGGGGGGGGATTCTATCATCAGCAGACCACCTCCCCCAGGTTAAAAACTTACTTGGCAAGTAGTCTAGAAGCAATTTTTCTTTGATAATCAAATCATCGTCAGCAGTTTCCCATCATGTCAGTGTCCTGGAGTTACTGACTGTGTCTGTAGTAACTGTGCTCGTTCAATGGTTGGTGGTAAACGATCAGTGCAGGTTGTAAACAGTAAAAGTAAAAATAGGGTTCGATAGGGATGACAGTTTTAGCAGTTTGATCTCATTAAATGTCTCGGATCGCTCGGATCAGAGAGCTTTGACTTATCGTGTTTTTTATGGCGTTGTACTTTTTGTTGTTGTTGTTTATTGGTTGTTGTTGTTGTTGTTGTTGTTGTTGTTAATAAGTTCGATTCGTTTACCTGCCTAATAAAACCAGCCAACCTGGAGCTATTGACAAAGAAAATTATTTTTAGGTGGGAACAACAGCGAAAGATAGGCCTATAGATCTATTATTCTTATGCATGTATGCATACATTGGGGTGTTTTTTTTCGTAGACTTGCTCTGGGGAACCAAGTAGTTCAGGTCATCATCTATGCACACGTGACAAGCGCAATAATGTAGGCTACATGTACATTAAGTGTACATGATACGATAAGATACCTCCTCGTTTACCATGTACCGATACAGAGAAAAGCACGATGTTAGGCCTATAGATAGCCTTTTTTTTTTAGATTAGATGCATACTTGACACTACTTGTGATGTATGCTCGAGTGAAAGTACTGAAAGAAGGCATTTCGTTTTCTTCTCCGGGGATTGGGGACGGGGTTGGATATAATGGGAAATAAGAACGCAAAGCAAGAAGCAAACAATCCTAGAGTCAGGGTGTAGCCTGCAAGTTCTGATCTTTATTGAGACAAGCATCATACAGACAAGAAAAAATTCTTTTGGATAAAAAGCAAAACAAGAAAAACACTTTGAAATAAAAATTGCTGTAGACAGCAGACACCTTGTGTGTGTGTGTGTGTGTGTGTGTGTGTGTGTGTGTGTGTGTGTGTGTGTGTGTGTGTGTGTGTGTGTGGGTGT
>JAUKPP010260058.1:0-22008 GCA_032273245.1 Phyllaplysia taylori
GACGTCATTCAACAATGCGCGACATGCCAGCGTATACAACATCTCGAACGAAAAAGTCGTGTGTTATTGTCTTAGTGGTCGTTTGTGCGGGTGGTTGTCTTATACAAGTGGTCATTTGAGAAGCTCCTCCTTAAAGCTTAGAACAAAACAAATATTGAAGGTGCTTGTTATATCTTGTAAATTGGCCTATACATGCCCGAAGCCAGTAATAAGATGGCAGGCAAGCATTGCAATTACAAACAAAAGCACATAATAGTAATATTTCCTTGCAACATAAAAAATATTGAAGGTTTTACAATATTTTTATAGTAACCCATATTCCCTAGAAACCATCAATATGATGGCAGGCAAAAGTT
Organism: Phyllaplysia taylori; assembly: GCA_032273245.1. Classification (NCBI taxonomy): domain Eukaryota; kingdom Metazoa; phylum Mollusca; class Gastropoda; order Aplysiida; family Aplysiidae; genus Phyllaplysia; species Phyllaplysia taylori. The sequence goes on from JAUKPP010260058.1 coordinate 357, forward strand.
GTGTGTACATACATTTGAATTTGGAAGTTGGCACAATATTGTGAGGCTCTAGTGTGAGGACAAAGATCAACTGGCTGTGTGACCACAAAGTGTTAACACTCAAATAATGTTGAAAGGGATGTCGAGCTAAAAAAAAGAACCAACATTTAAAGAAGGCAAAGACATTGCAATATTAAACAAAAAGTAAAATTCCCTTCCCACCTCGAATCGAGCAGAGTCCCACGAGGTGTTGTAGTGGTTCGGCCGGCGTAGGAATCCGCTCTGTATGTCGTAGGTGGCCTCTGTGGCGTGGACCGTTGTCGGGAACTCAACCTTCAGACACTTTCGGTTCATCTTCCAATTTGTCTGGAATTCAGCGTGAATAAACTGAATGATTTCTGGTGTAATTTTCAAAGCCCGTCTTAACTATTAAATTGCACGGGTGCTAGTGCTTACATATGGCTATCTAACCGAAATCTCAGTGAAAAAAAAAATATTGACCCTTTGTGATGTTGATATATATTGTGTCAGTTCTGAGAATTTCATTTGAAATTAGAGAAAGAAGACGAATGCAAAGCATAATTTGGCATTCTCTGAATTCTCAAAAACAGAATTCAAACCCATCTATTCTAACAATTAGAGAAAACGTGTGACCATCTCACACTTGACAACAGGAAGAAAACAGCAAATTCCGATGTCGAGCATAAAGTTGAAGCTGATGATTGAAAGGATTACACTACAGAGAAAGAGTGCAGTTAAGAATAGCCAAATGTCAGCACTGGTCCTTATTCATTGCTAATAACTGTCTGCAGATACAGACAATAAAAAGTGATTAACTCTATCAACAAGTTAAGACACATCATTCATACCTGTCTGGCTTTTCTCTAACATTGCTCCAAAATTCCAATGAGCAAGATATAAATGTTGCTTTTTTAAAAAAAATTATTGATCTGCACCTAACCTCATATCAACAGGCTAAAAAAGTCCAATTCACCTCAACCACAAACCAGAACGTGCAACGTGAAAAGATGGGTTTAAATTTGAAAAGATAGGGAATTCTGTGAAACACACCAACACACTATTTGTAATACATGTTATAAATTTAATTTTGACCGACTAGAATCTGTAAGATAGCTGCTTCAAACAAGCCTAATTCTTTAATGAATTGCAGTTAACCCATATTCTATTAATGAGGGGTTTGAGAATAAGCCTTAAGGTTTTTTTAAGCAAGTAAAAAAATAATCGAAACCATTATGTGCATTGATTTGAATTATTTGTTTTCAAAGTCAAGTTTTACAATTTCATACCCTGTCTTGTGCTGGTTTATTTTTTGATATACATATATTTTTTTGTTACTCACCTTGACCTTCACCCTGAGGTAAGGGCAATCTGCGTCCAGGCTGATGTCTTGTTTGATGTAATTGTCCTCGTCGATCTCCATCAAAATCTAGCAAAATATCATGTAAAAGAGCTAAATAGATGGACAAATCCAGTATTTACTACATATAAAAAAAAAAAAAGAAGCTATAATCTCTTTCTGCTTAAAGGCATATATAACACTTTATTAAATTTGATGTGGATATCTGCAAGTAAGGAAACTAGGCTTAATATCATGAGGCCATGGGTTCAAATCTTGGCAAGGTGCCTGTAGTTGCATACTTGTGGAAGGCACTCAACTCAAAATTTTCTCAATTCACTCAGGTGGGTATCCTGCTATAAACAACCAAAATATTTTCACAAAGATGCCTCATATTTTGTTGCTTGCACTGCATTAGAAAGTTTCAGAGAGCTACTAGGTCTAATGAAGTAACAATAGATTGAAAGATGCTGAGTGCAGAGTTTTTCTGTTGTACAACTCAGTAAAGATTTCAAGATTTTTTCATTTATAGATGTAAAGATTTCTTTGAGTAAAGACTTACAGGTGGGGGTCCTTTTTCGAATCATCAGATACTTTAGATAAAATCTTGACATCTAACAAAATATTGTGTGTTCAAGCTCTACAAAGAGTGCACTTCTATTCTCACCTCAATGACTCCTCTCAATGTGTTTGTGTCACTAGCCATCATCTCAAACTTTACAAGCGGCTTCCTGGAGACAAACATTGGAATAAAACTATCTTTTACAAACTAAGGTTATCTTCTACATCAAATATACATTGCAGACTTAGTTTACATATTGAACAGATTTATAGGAATAAAATTGATAACAAAACTGAAGATTAAACTAATGAAAGGAGAAAAATAATTTGTAGTAAATTATTTTGATGTGCCAGTTTCTTGTGGTTGTTCAGCATAAGGTCTGAAATATTCTTGACTTAGCACTATCTGCTAGTCCCAAAGAATACACCTTCAGATCAATGTAGATGTAGTACATTCAAGCAATTGCTATGCCTATAAAGATTAATCACTGGTGTCTGTGGCATAATGGTTAGGCTCTTCGCTTATGCCCAAGACCCGGGTTTAATCCCATGTGTGGATGATCTCGTTTTTCTACTGGACTCGTCCCTCTTAGCCTGGGTTGGCCCTGTCAGGCAGGTCGAAGCAGCCTTTCTTTAAATGACATTGCAGTGTTGCAAGGGACGTAAAACCAGTAACCAAACCAAACCAAATAAAATTAATCTAAAATATTGAAAATTTTCTCTCATGAAGAAAAATCCAGATTTACATGTCTGCAAAATGGGAATGATTATAGAAATTTAAAATCTCTCAACATCATAAGATTTATTAATGCAGTCATAAGGCGAGCGGATCACACCTGGTCTCCAGATGGTAGTCCATGATGTCCCATGCGTCCCAGTAGAGCGGCACGTCGTCATACATGACAAACTGGTTCATGGGATACCGGGGGTCAACAGCTTCTTTGGTCCATCTGTGCATGACATAGCAGATAGTGTGAAAGACAGCAATACACATAACAGAAATAAGAATTCACAAAATTAATAAAAATCTTTTTGAAAAAGTGAAAAAGAAATAAAATCAATATTCATTATTCTAAAATTAATCATTTTTTGCCATCCCTCTGGGAATCTACCGGTGCTGTGGTGTAATGGCTAGGCTCTTTGCCTGTCATGCGGAAGACCCCAGTTCGATCCCAAGCGTGGAAGATCTGGTTTTTTTTCTGCTGGGACTTTTTCCCTCTCAGCCTGGGTTGGCCCTGACAGGCAGGGTCGAAATAGCCCGTCTCTTAAATAACCTTACGCGTTGCAGGGGATGTAAAACTGGTAACCAAACCAAACCAAATCTGGGAATCTTTTGGTTTCACATTTTCAGCCCATCTTGATCATCTCATGACAAACAGGCTGTGACATCCAACATCGTTCATTCAAATATTTCTAAATTCAAGATCAAGATTATGACAAATTAAAAAAATATACAATTGATAACAATAATACTTTTCCTTTAAATGGTCATTGCTTTCTTGCGCAAAAATCAACATAGTGAGAATATCAAATGAGTGTAATCATATTTTGGAAAGTCTCTAAGCACATTGGTGGCTATGATTTGAAATCATCTGTACCAGCCTGACAAGCACGATTTAAAAAAAATGTTTATTAGTAGAAAGAAGTGTATAACGCACAAAATACTTTTCTAAATATTTGAATGAGTTTTCAACCCCTCTGTAAAATAGTGCCTGTTGGTTGCAAACCCAATTACAGTAAATTGTTTACGCCTAAGATCCCGGTGTATGGGAGCAGGGAAATCGCGGGCCCTTTGGCGAACGGGACCCTAGCCGAATCATCAAGGGGAAGGCATTGTAGAGAGGAAGAGAGAGGTGGAGGAAAAAGAGAAATGGAAGGGGGAGGAAAGAGAGGGACGTTGTAATCCCCCCCCCCAAAAAAAATAATTGAGCTTAAAAACAGATTTAATCAAATTCATGAGAGTGGATGATTGACAACGTGACGCGTTATACAATCTGAACAATTATAGTGCGCCTCTGGGTCTTTGTTTTGTAAACTATTTCCTAAAATGCGGGACCTTAGACGCATCAGCCCTTTCCAAGCGGGATCTCAGGGGTGACTTTTATATGGTAAAAATTCTGTTTTCTTAAAACTGCAGGACGTCATGCGAACCGGGACCAAAAGCGGTGGGATCGTAGGCGTAGACTACTGTACTAGTTGAATTAGTTTTTCTTTGTTTTTTACTGGACTGACTGTTGGCAGCCACTGGCTCGCCAAGATCCCTCCGTTACCTGTTGGTGGTCTTGTCAAATCTCCTCAGCGACACGATGCGGCCAATAAAGTCGACATACGCTGTGATGATGCCGTTACTCAGGACAAACACTTCTCCGAACCCAGGCACATTCTGTACTCACACACAAAGAAAAGTACAAAGAGTGAATTACTTTACTAAGTCCATCTCAACAGCTGGGGGCAACAAGTCAACAAGGGCCATTTTGCAATTTTACAGGAGAGCCAAAAATGTTTTTATTTCCACAATAGTGACTGTAGCAACTCACGATTTGAATATGTTGCGACTTCAGTTCTATTAGTCGTAGGGAGCACATATTTTGACACAACATGCACGGTTACTTTGGTATTGATATTCACAAAAAAATTTTTTTGGAAAACTGGCACTTGTCGACTTGTTGTCCTAAGTAGCCGATCTGAATCATATGGGCGTCTGTGGTATAGTAAGTTAGGTTTTTAGCTATCAAACAGAGGACTAGAGTTCGAGGACCACATGGGGCAGTTTGCTGTTCAAAATGTATTTTCCCTCTGAGCCCAGGTTAGCCCTGACAGACAAGGTCAATATTGCTTGCCTTGAACTCAGCACCATAAGACTACTTACAACATCAAAATAGAAATATTTATTTCCATACCTTTTCTACAAAAGCACAAAAAAAAATTCTTTCCCAGACCTTTTCTTAAAAGTCTGAAATGAGATTTTCGCTTTCCATACTTCCACAACTCTTCTGTAGAGAAGTTTTTTTACTGATGGACTCTCGGCAGAGAGAACAATTAATGTATATCACAAAATTTGGTATCAGTTCGTGTAACGGAATTTGTGTTTTGGTTTTGGTTTGGTTGCCAGTTTTACATCCCCTGCAACACTGTAAGGTCATTTAAGAGATAGCCCTCTTCAACCCTGCCTATCAGGGCCAACAAGGGCTGAGGGGAAAAATTTCAAGCAGAAAAACGCAGATCATCCACCTCATAGGATTGGACTTGAGTCCATGAGTGCAAGCATACAGCCCCCAAAAAGCCTGCAACCCAGGAAGGCAAATTTTCATTTGCCAGCAAGATTTACGGTAATAAGCATATTTTTTCCAATCTCGGCGACGCGGTTTTGCCGGCAAGGTGCCAGTCAGAGGGTTGATTTTGCCGGCCGGCCGGCAATCTCGCACCCATGCTTGGGTCTTCCACGTGATATGCAAAGAGCCTAACCATTACACAACAGGCGACAGCGCAACTTGTGTTTGTGACTGAAATTTTCCATGGTTCAGACAGTTGAATCTGTGATCAACTACAAAAATCACGCATCACGAGAGAAGATGAGAGAAAAATGACAAACCTCCCTCTTGAGGTAGATATCCTCGGGCTCCAGGGGTGCGTTGACCTCTACCTTCTGTTTCACTCGGGCGACCTCGCAAGAGCTGAGGGGAGTGACTGACAGGGGCGGGACATCCACCGCAACTGACCAATCAGAGCAAAAGAAAGTCTCAACACCACTGTTCTTCACGAAACTGTTTGTCCATCAGAAATATATTCTCTCTAGCAGCAAGTAACAAAAGCATACATATTTCAGTAAGATCTTTAAAAACAGATCTGCCTTTTTGGTTACCAGTTTTACGTCCCCTGCAACACTGTTAGGTCATTTAAGAGACGGGCTACTTCGACCCTGCCTGTCAGGGCCAACCCGGGCTGAGAGGGAAAAAAATCCCAGCAGAAAAAAACCCAAATCTGCCTTCATCATAATACATTCTTTCCACACCAGTTCCTCCAAGGAGCTAACAAAATGTATGTTTCAACCAAAGCACATGCACATTTCACATGGGGAGCTCAAGCTCTTTTGTTGGAACCTAGGATTGAGAAAATGTATGTTGGTATGAGAATACATCATGATCTCAGGCTTCAGAGCACTATGGACGCTGTAAGATCACTTAAGTGCCAAAATTTGGAGCAGATGATATTAACACTAAGAAAAATTTTTTTAAAAAGCAATTCACAACAGGATTATTTTTCCTCAGTGTATGTAATTGTCTGCACTAAAAGAGTTTGATGTACTATTCCTCATCAAATACAACAGACTAAATTCCATGTATCAAGGAAACTTAAGCAAGCAAATTTTTCAGAGATAAATTAAATTGAGCCGATCACAATAAACTATTTGCTGCATACATGTTCGGAAGAAATCTTACTATTGTATTGTCCTAATATCTACTTCCTGGAACTGAAATGACATTACATGGTCAATTGCGCCGTAAAATCTAAAAAAACAACCAAACAATTGAATCAACATCACTAAATGTTATGATAGCTTGCAAAGCACACAGAACCTGCTTTCATTTTAGGAATCAGGGTCATATAAATATAACCATTATTTATTATCATTGTTGTTTGATTGGTCGGTTGGTTGCTAGGGGTTTTACCTCTATATTGACTCTATAAGGTCATTTCGGCACCAAAAACCATTCCAAAGTAATTGGTTAGAAATAAATTTTTAATTTTGTCCGGGCAGCGGCCTAACAAGCCTACTCTTTTCGATTTTCAACCACCAAGGGATCTTTAACGTACGCAATGTGCTCCGAGATTTTCCTTCCTTATCTGAGAAGGCGATTAATCTTACCTACCCGAAGATCAGGGGTATGGTCAAGAGAAGAGAAGAAAAGCAGGTGACAAGAGTAGCAGGGAGTAGGAGACGACAAGGAAGAGAGTGAGAGGAAGAGTCAGACAACTAGTTGAAAGAGTGCACAAGGCGTGGAAAGAGAAGAAGAAAAAGAAGAAGAAGAAGTAGAAGAAGAAATAAATTGGGGAAAACATGCCTGCACTGCCACGAGTTCGAACCCATGACTATTGGCATGAAAGGCAAACACCATAACCTCTAGACCAGGAGAGCCTCCCTATTAACATTATTAAAGACGGAAAACAAAGAAAGTTCAATGAAGCACCCGGTCTGTGTGTCATCCGCTATTACCATGTATGAAATCATCATGCAAATTGTGCTCTTTTCCTTCCGGGGGCGCTTCATCTTTTTTGTTGTGAGAATGCTCCAGCTCTATCACTTCTTTGCGGGAAAACGGCTGAGTGTTGATGATGTACGTCTCCTTGCCCACCTCACCGTCTGGGCCCGGCTGTGGGAGGTGAACAGACAGGCTTATGAGAGCAAAGAGAGGGGAAATGCCATGAGAAAATCAAAATCCAATTACTACTGCTTAAGAAATACAACATTTAGTCAAATGAAATTTGAATTAAGCCGCCCGTGGAGGTGCGGGACCCTCACCAGGGGAAGCAAAGAATGGCATCTTCTGCTCTGATGCATAGCATGGTACCGTACAAGGCGGCAAAAATGCATCACAACTGAAGCTACTCTTCTCAGTTTAAACAATAAGAGTACCCATCGAAAACGGAACATGGTTGCCTGTATGCCCTTGTGGAAACACAAGCCACTGAAGGATAAATAGGCCATGTACGTAAAATTCAGTCATAGTGACTTACCCCTGAGTTCTAGCAGGGGATCGCAGAAGAAGAAGAATTAAGCAAACTTTTTGTAAGTCTTTTTTTTTTTATTGTACTAAGGCAAAAGCACACAAGGATTATGTATCAGGTTGCCTCAGTTTTCGCCCACCTAAGAATGCGTAGGAATACACATTTTATCACTAGATTCCCATTAAGTGGGCTTGATTTGGCACTGGGTGAAAAGTGCAGCTCAAGACATATCATTTTATATTCATTACTTGTTTGTTTCAATATGATGTATCTTTACTCTCTAAAGTCCTACTCCAACAATGTTATATAATCTATACTTTACTCAGAGGGCACTCACAGTGTTCTTAAAAAGTTCTAGAAAAAAAATCAAGGCAAAAATTGCGAGGACGTTTCTGCTAAGTCAGTGCAATCGAAAAAGCTCTCACATCGTTCTTGGGATCAATCAGAAAAGTAGAATGTACTGAAGGAAACTCACAGTTGTCCCAACACAGGCCCGGGCAGCCTCACTGATATGGTAGTTGACCACGTTCTCAATGTCTGCAGGATAGAAAAGAATAGTCCTCTGTATCCCCATAGAAAAATTTAGTTTATGGCCATGCTTTCATTAACCACAAGAAAAAGAATAATAATCCAAATAATAATTCTGACTTATAAACACAGAATAATAACATCAGGAGGCTACTTCCACCCTGCCTGACAGGGCTAACCTGGGCTCAGAGGGGCCAAAACATCCCAACAGAGAGAAGGTGAGCCCTAACCCTCTTAAATACGAAATATCTGAACTTAAACCATGAAAATTTAACAGCTTCCCCTTCAGTGGTAAGATGAATAAATAAACTTGAAAACAATACAATAAAAAATTCCAAGTGCCCTAATTCATTGCATGGTACATGAGTAAATTTTTCAGATTCCCATTTTCATAGTATCACTTACCTTGGTAGTACTCAAGTGCATCGTTGTAAACCTGTATGAAAAATCAGATGGGAAAAAGATTTTCATTTGGTACTAAGTCGTCAAAATCGAGCCTAACAGAAAAACAAATACAATCCCTGCCATGATACAGAAAGAATTCAGACACTAGGAAGCCCAAAGTTCAGGTTGTGCTATTATCATACCCAAACAAAAAAGCATTGGACCAACTAATCGATTAAAATATTTTGTCAAGTGGAAAATTGTTTCAAAATACTTGAAACGTCACTTACTGTGTTCTAATAAATGAATTTTAGTTCATTAAAGAACTGCATAAAACAGGAGCCCAATTCTATAGGACAAAATACAAAAATATTCTACAGTATAAAACAAACTGTATTATGCAGAAACCAAATTAAATTATAAAAAACATCTCCTACAACAACCAAATTCTAGTAAATAAACAACTGCATAACCCAGAGGCTGAAATCCATTGAAAAAAAAATAAAAAAAATGAACCTTCTTAAAACCAAATTCTTCTGTATAAAACAACTGAATTGTATAAAACAGTTCCATAAAACCAGAAGCCCACAGACCTTTCTGATGGAGGTGCCGGGCAACACATCATGGAACTGGTTGAGAAGTAGCAGCTTCCACATCCGCTCCAGCTCCGTCCATGGGTATTTATAGTTCTCGTTCACCTGGACGGCTAGGGTCGCCAGGACTTCCAAATCTCTCAGCCAAATCTCACACTTTCTGTTGTACTTCTTCACCTGCAATGTCGCCACAGACAATGATTTTATAATGTATTTCTTATAGACATAATTACAGTTGAACCTGCTTAAGCGACCACCTGCTCAAGACGACCGACCACCTGCATAAAGGACCACTTTCCATCAACTCCCAAACAACATTTGTTTTATATATTATCCTCTCTAACACGACCACCTCTGTAAAAGGACCACTTTTTCTTGATATTGGGTGGTCATCTTAGACAGGTTTGACTGTACATCTCCATTCACAGCTCCTCCGTCATGCCCACGCTCCCCCCCCCCCACCCCCAACCGTCATCCTATTGGAGGAGAGAGATGTAAAATTCCGAGGTCCCGCCTCATAAATGACCTTACAGTGTTGCGTGGGGCGCTAAACCAAAATCAACCATACAAACAAGCCATTCATTACTTTTTTTTTTCTTGTGGTTTGGTTCTTTAGTTTTACATCACTTGCAACACTGTAAGGTCATTAAAGAGACAGGCTTCTTCAGTCCTGCATGTCACAGCCAACTTGGACTGAGAGGGACTTATTCCAGCAGAAAGATGCAGTGGCTCGTCACCAGGCGGAATTAAAGTTGGGTCTTCTACCAAATAGGCAAAGGGGCTAACCACTACACCACAGATGCAGGTTTTCTTACATGGTGATCCTCTTGTTATTGTCATAGTAACATGACCATGGCAAATTGCTCATCAGAGATCAATAAATGTTCTGATTCTGATTAACTTGAGGGAAACTTTGTATGTCCTGCAGTAACTTTATGCTCCTTTGATTGCAAGTCGAAATAATTTTACACAATTTCTTTTGGCGGCAACTTTTACACAGCATGCATCTAAATACAGTTAAACCTGCTCAAACGACCACCCGTATAAGACAACCACCTGCACAAACGACCACTTTCCATAGAATCCCAAATTATATTTTTTCTATATATTATCCCTCTTTAAGACTGTCTAATACGACCATTTTTCTCTCGACATTGGATGGTCGTCTTAGGCAGGTTTGACTGTACTACATCTTTGTCCGTCCTGAGAGATTACAAAGAATCAACTAGTGCTAAAAAAATCATAATACCTTTGCCCAGGTGGTGTATGTCCCGTTATGCAGTTCCAGGTAGAGTTCCCCCCGCCAGCGACAAAGCATGCGAGACGGCTCCCTCTCGACGGAGGAGAAAAATTCCTCCGAGGTACTGTGTACAACCCTGGTGAAGGGAAGTAAAGCTTATTGTGAGTAAATGAGTCAGAGAGACACAAAAAAATCAGCAGAAGGGTTGTCTCTCAAGCTGCCGATAAACACATACATAAAAAATTACTATTGTATAGACCCTAAAAGTAAGTAAAAAGATAAAGGCATAAACAAAAAATGTACAGAAATGTAAAGTCACCCTTCTATGTATCATTAAGCAAACTTGAATAACAGAGAAAAGAATTAAACCTTAAGTATGAAATGGACCTTTTGATAATTAAATAGACTGGTCCACTCAAATTGTGAATCTAAATCCTTCCAGAAAATCAAAAATGGGGAAAACGTAGGAAAACATTGCATACAAAAACACAAAATGTTGTAGACAATAGATCAAGATAAGTTACCTGGGCAGACCATCACAATCCTTCATGCGCTCCAGTCTCTCCAACATCTCCTCACTGTGAACAAACATAGCAGTATTAGCAGTCAGTGATCCAATTGGAAACTAGTCAGGAAGGGTGACAGGGAAAAGCTGTTGCTCCCTTTTACAGCTTTTGGTGTTGTTGTTTTTTAATGACATTGTTATGTGGCGTCAGTGGTCTAGTGATTAAACTGCCGGATGGCCCGCCTCTTAAATGACCTTACAGTGTTGCAGGGGACGTAAACCTGGTAACCAAACCAAACATATACAGATGTGTGTGGCTGAGAGGTAAGTGCCCCAATACAAATGGGGAGGTCCAGGGTTCAAATCAAAAGAGGTTCACCAGGATTTTTTTCTTTAGTTTTTATGGCTGTGAGCCCATTCTTATCAGAGCTGGACGTAAAATTCGGAGGTCTTGCCGGTACACACCTAAATGCATCAGATAATAAAAACAAGTAGAGTCAAGGAGAGAGAGAGAGAGAGAGACTATTCTGTTGAGCGCCAAATGTTGTGGAAGAATCAAATTTACGGAAAATTTACAGTAAACTGGCACCTCTGACACAATAAATTGGATCCAATCAATGTGTTATTACCATTGCCTGTGGTTTAATAGTTAGGCTCTTCGCCTATAGTTATGTATGTGTTATGTGTTTGGTCTTGTCTCTGCCACACTGGCATATTGTAACTATGCAGTCCCTGGCAAACTCGTGATCTTCGCCATCACTTTCTGTGATTAAACGCTCTTTGTATTTCACATCCACAGAAGCAAGACATATTTGTATTTTCTCCTGACAGTTATTTTTTTTCACATAAACACAACTCCTATAATGCAGAAGACCTGAGTTTGATCCCACAGGTAGACGATCTGCATTTTTCTGCTAGGATTTGTCCCTCTCAGCCCATGTCAGCCCTGACAGGCAGGATCAATGTAGCCAGTCTCTTATACTAGAAACCAAACCAAAAGTGTTTTACCTTGGTCCATTCCCGCCGTCTCCGTAACCAAACAGGAACATGCTGCGGTTGGAGCGACCTTTGTCCTGGAAGTTCTGTACCGACTTGAGCAACTGTGAGGCAAGACATTAATTGTTTGTCTTATTGAGGGCTCTACAACACTATTGATTGTAAGGTCATTTCAGAGCCATAAAGTAGATTCAGGCGAGAGTTAAGTTTAAAAGGAAATACAAGGAGGCTACATCAGAGCGCTTGATAATCACAAATTCAAGCATTGAGAAAACCTTATAAGAAAATTGGTAGTACAAGCTACAGCAATATATGTCTATAAGGAAATGAAGGGTAGTATAGAAACAGTCTCAAGAAAAGCATCAAGGAGGAGGGGGGCGGGGAGAGGAGGCAAAGGAAGAAAGGAAGAGGGAGAAGATTAGAAGGGTAAGATGAAGAGGGGGTGAACTGGGGTAGCACAACACTAAATGATAAAGGATGAAAATATTTGCACTGAATTATAACTTTTTGTTATAAACTGCATCATATCTATTAATTGGTATGCCTTTGTGTAAAAGTTATTACAGCTTTTTATTAGCTACTTTGATTTCCTCTCATAATTTTAATCATATTCTTAACATCAAAGTATGTTTTTGGTAATTTTGTCTGCTAAATATATAGGGTATTGATAATACTATACAACTGGGAAACATGTAAAATAAATGATGATGGCAAAAAGTTGACCGAGTTGTGACAAAAAAATGAAAGAAACGAGAGAAATAACAACAGTTTACAGTACCTTGTTCTTCTGCCTCTTTTTTCATTTCCAGTATTAAATACAAGATATGATCATGCGTTCCTACCTAATGTACTAAAGTCAAATAATTGTTATCAATCCAAACGTGATGCTATGATCCATCTGTGTGATTCACAGTGTAAAAATAAAATTTTGGAACTTTTCAATGCCAGTAAATGTTATCCTGGTTTTTTGTTCAAATCATTATCGCTAACAAAATGGTACAAACATAGTAGAGACCCCTCTTTATGCTAAATAGGAACTAAAAAACTGAAAGCCCTTCAGATTATCCCCGTAATAGAAAAAAACACAGGCAAACATCTTCAAAGTCTAATAAAGAGCTCCAAAATCAAACAAACGACAGAAAATTTCAATTCTCTCCTTGCTGATTAAAACTGTAAAACTTACGGTTCGATTTCAAATATCTGTCCCAGTTGGTTCATTTGGATTTATTTCCCTTCCCCTTACACATCAAAATATCATTTAAGATGTGGGGTGCCTGATTTAAATCTGTATCTTCAATCAGATATGGCTACAGTTAAAAAATCTTGAAAAGATGTCACTGATCACCCGTGGATAGAAATCAAGGCCTCAATTTGAAACAGGCACTATACCAAGCCGCTAAAGATACCTCTACACTTCAGTAATTGCACATCAAGAAAATTAATATATTCATTTGATGGAGGAACAAATAATTAAAATAAAAACCGTTCAGGATCCAGTTTTGTCCTACCTCTTCCACCCGACACCTCATTGAATAATCATTCCCTGGAGGGAAGTGAGCGAGAACTCTTGAGCCGTCAATGCCTTCCCAGTGGAATGTATGGTGCTGAAGACAGAGATATCTACAACTCTTACAAACTTATCTAGAATTTATCATGACACTTTCAGCCAGACAGCTCAAACAATTAGATTTCTGACTATGCTCTACTACATTAAACTCCGCCAAGGGTGGTCCCAAGACAGGCTGAGAAAGGAGTTCTGAGAACTGAGGCTTCGTCGGTGAGGGACGAGATTTCCCCTTCTTATAAAATAACCCAAGCTACAGAAATGCCAAGGGGAGAAACACTTAGCTCCATTGAGCCATAAAACAGATAAGCTACTCAGGCGCTCAGAGAGAAAGGGAAAAAACATTTCTGGCTGCAAGTGTCATGGCTGTTGGAGAATAGTAGAAAATAAATACCTCATGCACACGCCCTGACATCTCATAACTGTCCCCTGGTGGAAAATGAGCCAGAACCCGCGAGCCATCTATGCCCTCCCAATGAAAGGTATGATGCTGGGAAAAAAAATACATATGATGCTACAAAAGACATTTGAGACTTTTAAGTCCACGTTATGACTAGAAAGTTAAAATTGTTGTTGAGGTTTTACCACATAACACTTTAACGTCATTTCAGCATTAAGAAGTAGATTAAGACAATAGTAACACAAAGAAAGGAGTAAAAGGAGCAGACCACACTAGACCACCCGCCAACCACCCATGGAGAGTTATAAAAAAAAAAGAATGATGCAAAACATGGGGCCTAAAGATATGGAAACAAAGGACTGCAAAACTAGAAAAGGGGCTCAACATACCCAAGAAAGACTGAGGTCTACAATTCCATGAAAAAAAAACCCCACTCTATCTTAACATTTTTCACATGATAATATAAAAATTAGATTAAAAGTGATAAAATAGAATTGACTTGAGCAGATTTCCCACTCTCTGAATCCTTCCATTTTTAAAATAGATCAAAATAAGCAACATGATTGAATATTTAAATGTAAAGAAAATTTAAAGCCAAATTAATACTTCACAAGTAGCACATAAACATTTTAAAATGCTTTTACTTGTCGCTTGAAACGATCTCATGACAATACGAGTTTTAACAAATTATTAAGAAACTTCATAAAGTAAATGCTTCTCAAAACTCCAACAAAAACGTTGTACAAAATTTACAGGGAATTTGTTGACAATGCTCCAGCTCAGCTTCTGTGTGAGGAATCGGGTCACACCACAGTGCTGCATGATCTGGGGGAACTGGGCCGAGTAGCCAAACGTGTCTGGAAGCCAAAACTAAAGAGAAAACAAAATGATGTGTGTTTAATGGGGTCAAGTAACACTATTCTCCCTTCTCCACATACCCATAAACAAGCGGGAATTGAAATAGTAACTAATTACACATCAGAGATCTCCATCAATGCCTACAAATACATGTTCAAATCAAAGAAACTGCCCCATGGAGAAATAGACATAAATAAATCTCAAAAGCACATAAGAATGTAACTATGGGAAAAAGAAGTTTAAATAACATTTCAATAAACCATGACTCCTTGAAGGCTTACATTAAAGAAAATAACTGACAGGGAAATAGACTTTAAAAGCATTGAAAATTAGAAAAAAGTTTTTCTTGAAAACTGAGAGGTTACTGCCAGCTCATTATATTTGACTTCATACCAGGAGAAAAGTTTGCAGATGAGTCTTCTGTTAAGATCTCCCGTCTTCTATTCACTCACTACATTTCTGCAAACTTCCGACTAAATTCCCTCAAACATGGCAATCCTTACACAGTCCTCTGAGTGTCAGAATTCTCTCAGTAACTTGATTGGCATCTGTGGTGAAATGGTGAGTTCGATGCCCACACTGGGCAGTTTTTTTCATCAAGTATATCTCCATTTTTTCTCTGCTGGAACAGTTTTTCTTTCCGCATGGGTTAACCTTCACACAGGCAGGGTCAAAAGTAGACCATTTCTTAAACGACCATATGTTGTTACAGGTACAAGAGACATTAAAGCCAAAACCAAACCAAATCAAAAACTTCTTCTAACCTCTTTGCACTGGATGCTAAACTCTTTCTGGAAGAATCGCTGTCCATGTAAAAACTGTCTCAAACAAGACTCCCCGCTGGGTATGTTGCCGTCCTGTAGAGGGATTTGTTTGTTATGTTGAGGCTTCATAGCACTATTGACAATATAATAACTAGCATTGTGTTGAGCAGATTTTCCCATTTCCACAACATTCCGTTCTCATAATTCATCAAAACAAGTAACATGAGTGAACAAATGAGAAGATGTCTCCAAATCCCCAGCATGTTATCTAATGACCTATCCAACAAAATCTCATCAAATAAAACAAAATAAGTGGTCTCCAAAAACTTCTGTGATTTAGCTTAAGCTTAAAATTTGCTACAAAAAATATATCGACCCAAAAAAGTTCAGCACGGTCCTGTTTTCTCGGCAAAACTTAAAAATTGTGAGAATTCAATATTTTCATGAGAGCAAGGTATTCACACAAAATTTGAAGAACTGGCGTTGTAGTGTAATGGTTAGGCTCTCCGCCTATCATGCGGAAGACCCGAGTTCCATCCCAAGTGCGGACGAAATGTTTTTTTTCTTGCTGCTGGGATTTTTTCCCTCTCAGTCCGCGTTGGCCCTGACAGGCAGGGTCTAGGTAGCCCTTCTCTTAAATGACCTTACAGTGTTGCAGGGGACGTAAAACTGGTAACCAATCAAAACCAAAATTTGATGACAATGAAGAAGAAGAGAGAAGACATAAAGTTTCCCAGGATTCACAACTCTAAAATAGACTTGCGTATTCAGAGAATTATGATGACTTTTTCTCCCAAACAGCCCGCACAACTCACCATTTCAACCCAGGTGCCTCCCACGGGCACAAACTGGCCGGACTTGACAAACTTGCAGATCGTTTCCCAGATGGTGGGATAGAGCTGTTTCACCCAGGCGTACTGGATAGCCTGTAGAGTCATTCCAAAAGAAAAAGTCAACTAAACCACAGCATCATAAAAAGAAGTAATTGAGAACCTTTACTTGCAATGCTAGCTAGTAAAATTCTACTAGACTCGGGGGGAGGAGGCGATGTTGTGATTTTTTTTTTATACACCCTTTGTAATTTGGGGCAAAATAGATCACGGTTCCCAAGATATTGCACCTGCAAACAAAAACATTTTTTTTTTTTATGAACACGAAAAGTTTTTCTTTAAAAAAAATGTTGTTGCACATTAAACACTATGATACATTAATTTTTCTTAAAGGGTATTGCTAATGGAATAAGATAATAAAAAAATTTTTAAAAAGGAAATTGCCCTAAAATGTCTATGGCACATGTGGAATGACCGTGATGATATATCAATGTCTCTTTGACAAACTGTCTCAATACTCTATGGTGCTAGATAAGGTTAAAATATACTTTGAAAAAACTTCGTCTGTGAAATTTTTCACATTTTTCATCACAATCTTTCATAAATCCAATCAGTTGAAACGCTCTCATGCACTTACAGACCACACATTATCATCACCTGTGAGCACATGAACTTGAACTGTGGGTACTTCTCCATCAGCCTCAGGGTACAGCTCCAGGAACGAGCACATTTCCTCTTAGTCTCATCATATGGCCACAACCAGGCTAGGAGATGGACAAAAATTAAGGATGGAGCCATATTTTTTTTTAGGTGCAACTAATCTAGCCACTAAAATCTAAAGAAAGACTATGAAGTTATGAAAGTGAGGCTAGATTTGACATTTCTGGGGCTTTTTATTTATATGGTGAGAAATCTCATCCTTTTACCCTACTACAAAATTAATAATAATCTACAATGATTATAGGCCCCTGGTGCCAACATGACTTTATAGAGTTGAAGAAGCTGCACAGCCTCAAAAACAACAAAGCAGGCTCAATGTGCTTTACAATCTACTATACAAAGGCATCCCTTAAGTAACTCTATCATCATACAATGAAATAAATTTCGTCTTCTATTGATCATTTTCAGAAAGCAAGCAATTTCTTTCAACCAGATATCTATCTAAAAGACATTTAGTTCGTAAGCCAAACGCTTAAACAGTGATAACCCAAACCGGCTATAACAGCCAAAGAAGCTTGTGCCTCTATAAATAGATAACTTCAAAATAACTTTGATATCTTAAACCCCCTTCAATTGAAACAAACAATTGGACAAAATCTTTGATGGAGACCAAAACAACAAATAAATGTGTGTTTGTGAAAATGCTGAATTAGTTGAGGGAGGCTAAAAAAAAACCAATAACGTCTGTGCTTCTACATTCGATATTGAAATGGGTCACCTGTGTCAATGTGTGCATGGCCCATGGCATACAGAGTGTGCTGTGACTCTCCATTCTTTTGTTGGAAAAACTGCTTGGCAAGATCCTTGGCTCTGAGAAACATATAAAATAAAAGCTCCATATCTTTGAAGTGCCTTCATGGTCCACAAAACAGAAACAAACACGACAACAATGAACCATATGGTCAAGGTGCGCATCATGACCTGATTGAAAGCTTCATACCCACTGTGGCAAACTGTGAATTATTTCACTTCAGTTACTAGCAAGTAGAAGAAAATTCTGGCCTACCCCTAGGCAAGATGTCCCGAAGTTCTATGGGAACCTCGAGGACCTGCGGCGAACAGCAGCCTTCGTTATAGAGACCAGATTGTCGATTTAGATGAACGAAAAGAAGAAGAAGACTTCAGTTACTGCTCCAGGGCAGCAATAAATTATGTGAAATACACTTGGTTCAGTTTCTGAGTCAATATTTTGTGAATTACTCATTAACCGCTCTGTACATAGCAGTCTTCTGGCCCAGAGATGTCTTGAGACCGCATTACACTACTACAGTATCAAGGGGCCAATTTCAAGGCTCTCCACTCTGGGGATTCAGAGCTAGGCTGCCATGGCTCTGTAGGTCGTTAGGACTACTTGAAGGGTGAATAACCCATATAAGTCCCTGATCGGCAACAACAATGATCCTTTTTAAAACATTACTGCAGCCGATACACAACTCAGAGACAAAGGTGAAAAATTCACCATTATGTCGTCTGCACTAAATTTGTTAAAAAATCTAAAGCACCAGAATAACAATTAGTTTTTGGTAAAACTTAAACATGTGACAGATTACCCATAAAACCACAGTCAATGGTGAGTTATCTATGCTATTTTCAAGTGTTCAAATCTTTGTTACACTAAAACCTTCCATCTCTTTTTCTTTGGGCATACATTGAGAAAACAGAAAAGACTTACATTCTCAAAGTGCCTCTGATTTGAAAGTCTAATATGTTGATCATTTTGTTCACTGTGTAAAGGGCCTGGTAGCCTCGCTGGTTTGTGTCAGGGAGCTCCTGGCAAGGAGAATCATAAAAGATAGAAAAAAAACAATGTAAAATGTGAAAAGATCATTGGATTCAACTCTATTTAGAGAGCAAATAGATCAAAGACATTACTGCTTAAAGAGATTTGGTTTGGTTTGGTTACCAGTTCAACGTCCCCTGCAGCACTGTAAGGTCAATTAAGAGACGCGTTACTTCGACCCTGCCTGTCAGGGCCAACCCGGGCTGAGAGCGAAATAATCCCAGCACAAAAATACCCAGATCATCCGCGATCGGGGATCAATCCGAGGTCTTCCGCATGACAGGCCCTAACCATTACACCACAGCACCGGTGGTTAAAGAGAGAATACTTGCACTTGATAGAAAAATTCAAATCAATCAGACACAGCAAACACTCCGACCATTTTTATTTTTTTTTAAACTAATTTTCAAGCCCTGAATTACAAAATGATAATTTTAGAAGCAGAAGTTTCTAGAAGGTTTGTGCTAAAATAAATTTAGACTCTATAGTGAGTTCTCTGAAAAATCTTTACAACTTTCACAAATATACTTCCAATAGTTCTTCTGCAGCTGTGCCACCGAGGAACAACTTGTTCTTATCCAGCTATAGAGAATATTTTTGGGGTAAAGATTGGCACTGCTCTCAGTCTTGGTTTGGATTTTACGTCTCTTGTAACACTGTGAGGTCATTTAAGAGGCTGTTTTTTCAACCAGCCTGCCGGGGCCAACCTGAACTGAGAGGGGCACAACATCCCAGCAGAGAGATGCTGGTAAACGGCAATGATTATGATGGTTAGGACGAACATTATTTGCCTTTAGCGAGCCAACCTTTACAATGCCTAGCACAATTCCCACCATCGGCGTCTGTGGTGTAATGGTTACGCTCTTCGCCTAACACGCGGAAGATCCGAGTTCAATCCCATGTGTAGACGATCTGTATTTTTCTGCTGAGATCTGTTCCTCTCAGCCCATGTTGTCCCTGGCAGGCAGAGCTAAAGTAGCTTGTCTCTTTAATGGTGTTATCATCATAGTGCTTCCAATATCACCCAACTAATTTTCTGCACTTCTGAGATCAAGGGGGAAAACTGATTTGGTCTCACTATGTTAAAGTAAAAACATTGTGGAAATATTAATTTTAGCAAAACTGCCCGTCACCTTTGAACAAATGTAATACCAAATGATGCATTATAATGTGGGGAATAACGTAATGGGTTTATTAAGTTTGACTTAGGCCAAATTTTTTAAGCACCATGACGTTATAGTGTTGCAAGGTCCATAAAACTGGCAACCAAACCAAACCAGTTTCCACATCCATATTGATGTCTCATACTCCAGCGTGAAGAACAAAGCTATTTATATTTCAGTTTATATGTCAATGCATAAGTATATACAATATATCAGAAAATATATACCGGGGCTGTGGTGTAATGGTTAGGCTCTTCGCCTGTCATGCGGAAGACTCCGGTTCAATCCCCGATCGCGGACAATCTAGTTTTTTTTCCCTCTCAGCCTGGGTTGGCCCTGACAGGCAGGGTCGAAGTAGCCCATCTCTTAAATGACCTTACAGTGTTGTAGGGGACGTAAAACTGGTAACCAAACCAAACCAAAAGAAAATATATGTGTCAAGCTGTCCAACCTTTGCGATGTCATGCAGGGTTTCCACATCCAGGATGAGCTCATGAACCTCTCGGTCAAAAACGGCAATCTCAGCTTGAGAGACTGTGTAAGTTTTGTTCTCATCTTCTGCCCGCTGTGTGGCTCCGCTGCCAATGCCGAACCGAGTGTTACACACCATCTCCACATAGACTGTGAAACTGGCAGTGTGAGAGAAGAAAAGTAGTTTAGACAACTGGGCCTCTGTGCTGGTGGGGAACTGCAAATTACTACTTATAAAAGGCTGATGTCTTTCTACTTCTTGTAACTTTGCTACTGATCAGATGGCGTCAATTTTATAGGAATGAGCAAGGAACTTTCATATAGACCTACCCTATAGGAAAATTGAATGGGTGCATCTATGGTGGTGTAGTTAAGTGTGAATCTTGGAAGACGAGGTAAATAGTATTATGTCTCTAACCCCACCCCCCCCTCTCCCCACACACACACTTGGGTTTTGTTCCTCATACTGATTTGCATGAAAGATTCTCATTATAGTCTGGCAATAATTCATGCCATCAGACTCAAAATGGTTATCATTACACCCCTGGCCTCGCAAGCTCGTCAATCACAATCGAAAAGAACGTGCCTATTTTCCAAGATTGTGCCATAATTTTATACAGTCGAATCTGCTCAAGGGATCACTTGTTCAAGACGACCACCTGTACAAACTACCACTTCTCACTTCCCCCCTTGATTTTTTTCTATATAATGTCACTGTTCAAGACGACCACCTGTCAAACGCAACCGCAACCACCCTATTTTACCGACCAACAGCCACAAAAACCTGCCCAAGACGACCACTCAACTCTCTTTTCATCCTACACGTTGCCATAATCATGGGCGTCTATCGCTGTAGACGAGTGATGAGCCCTTGTCCTGGCCGCCGGTAGGCCTACACATTTTTTTCATCTATCGTTGTACCACAATACATATTGTAATAGCCCCTTCCTACAAGTAAAAACTCGCTGACCAGCACTGAGCAGTGGCAAGGTTAGCTCTTACCCTGTTTGTCATTGGTTGACATATTTTCAGTTGCGCATGAGTGTGGCGAGCGACCATCTTAATCAATTCACCTGCCATTATTAGCCCCATCCATTATTCGCAATACATTGTAATTCTTCTTGACCAACATGAAGTCGGTAACAACAGACTTGACACAATGGTGTTGCTTGTTCGTTGAGTGGCGATGGCACATTTCTTTGTTCTCTCCACGGCACTCTATCCCACTCATC
>JAUKPP010260059.1:0-10000 GCA_032273245.1 Phyllaplysia taylori
CCCCCCCCCCCCCCCCCCCCAAAAAAAAAAAAAGTAATTATAGGAAACAGACTAACATCATAAGGGAAGAGCCAATTTATCTTTGCGAAACTGAAATAACTGGACTGAGACATTTTATACTCGTACAAAGTATAAGAGAAATAGTATGTGGTATGATATTTTATGCCTTTAGGCAGCTAATCTGGTATCATTGTGGGATTCGTTCATAAACTAAGACAGTAAGACTGACAGACAGTAATAGGGATAGACAGGCAGACAGACAGATAGATTGATACACAAACAGAAAACTATATGGATAGATTTGCCTACCAGGCCAAAAACGTAGTCTAAAATCCTTCTCTCCAGTTGGAAGGACATCTCGCCGAGTAGTCTCACACTTGGCCTGAATTTACACTTTGAGCCTGCAACATTTTTAAAATCATTTCTTTACTTTGTCTGTTTAATATATATTTTATGGCACAATCGACACTGTAAGGCCAGTTCGCCGCCAGAAAGTAGATTAGGACAATTGCAACACAAAGATAGAAGTAGAGGGAGCAGACTACATCAGAGCCCCCCCCCCCCCCCTCCCTCCAACTGGATCTCTTCCACAACGGCAGATGGAGCACAGTGCCATGGTGACAACACAATAGAGATATTTTTCAGATCCCCCAATATATTGAAAAAACTTTACTCTGACAATGTTGTCATGACTTTGGTTTCTTCTTCTTTGATCTATGGTGGGATGCACAATGCTTGTCAGTGTCAGCCGTTTTCTTCGACTAAATTCTACATTCCATAAACGCGTAATTTCGATACGTAAGTAATTTTCAACTTAACTCACACCGCCAGCAAGAGGTTTTGTGAGCTACTATGAGTATTACGGAGTATGAAATGGAAAACTTAGTTGAGAAAGCTGCCGACTAGCTTCGTGCATCCCACAACTAGTCTAGATGTACGTCTTACCATGAGCTGCGGTGCAAAATGCTTTCAACCAATGCTTCAATTGTCAAGTATGTTTATCTTGACCCCGCACAGTCTAACCGTATGTGCCCCACCTCCTCTCCAACTACGCTCGTTCACTGCTTGAACTAATTTTCTCTAATACAATGATGACACAATGGTTGGTGGAGATTAACAGCGTTCATGGCTTCGCGCTTCTCTCAGAGACAAACGTCTTTTTACTGCCCTACATTAAAGTTTGTTGGTTTGTTTGTTTGTGGTTGTACGGCTCCATTGACACTTAAAGTAAAGGTGGTCATAACATTGCGTACTCGCTGTTAGCCCCATTATTTTGATAATTTTCACTTTTGGGTTTCTAATCCACGCCAAAGCCAAAGCCAAATCCCCTCGTGTTTCCAATAATTTCAACTGTGGCTCAACATACAATGAATCCTATAAGTATAAGCCATTCCTTGCCGACCTAGGTGAGATTTGATCATAATACTATTATTAATACATGGCAATGGCAGAAAAAAGAGCGACACTACAGCTATTATTACCTTGACTAAAACAACAACAACAAAAGAGCAAAAACAACAACAGCACTGCAACAGCCATGATACTAATCTACAGCAGCGATAGCAACAAAAACAACAACAACAAAAACAACAACAACAACAGCAATATAGCAACAACTCAAGCAGAAGTAAGAAGAGCAACAATCATCGGAAAAACAGCATTCATAACTATTACTGTTACAGCGACAACGACCACAAAAGCAAGAGCAGCAGCAGCAGCAGCAGCAACAACAACAACAACAAAAACAACAACAATAACAACAACAAAATAACATCTAGCAATATCCTTAGCGTGTATATGCTCCAAAATTTTAGAGACAAAGGAGATCAAACAGGAATACCCCCATAGCAGCTACGCCTTAGATTTAGAATAGATTGATGAAAATAGCGCTTTAAAAAATTACTTCGAATCTTAATGCACAATCCGTTGGCATTTGTCTTTACTGCTTGTTGGTCTATTTTCATGTTTTGGTTTTTGGACGTTTGCAGCACTATATGGCCATTCGTTTTAAGGGGCCACTTCGACCCTGACTACGAGTGCCAACCCGAGCTGAGGGGGACACTGATCTCAACAGAGAGGCGGAGATACTCGTCCAACGTGGTGATCGAACCCTCGTCCTCCACTTGATAGATAAAGAGCCAGACAATCACATCTCAGAAGCCGTTTGTCCACGCTGTGCTTTGGTTACCAGTTTTACGTTCCTGCAACACTGTGAGGTCATTAAAGAGATGGTAGCTAACCCGGGCAAAGAAAGAAAAAATATCCCAGTAGAAATATACGCAGATCGTCCGAGACCGGGATAAAACTGTATGGAGCACAAGCATAAATTTTAAAACATCATGTACGTCTCTTAAACACTTTCGCTACAACCTTATATGTCTCACATCAATAAGTTCTGACACATCACATTATTTTGACATCTTCTGAATATTTAATTTCAGGGTGTTTCATGTAAAAAATACTATTTTATACTTGCATATACGAAAGCAAAGACGAAAGTACAAAATGGCAGCGACCTCATCTCTTAGTCATAACAGTATCCGTCGAGTGGGACACGAAAAGAAAAAGAAAAAGAAAAAAGCGTACAGACGCAGCTCAATTTACTATGGGTAATCTACAATCAACAATGATGGCAACGGCCTTATGACTCAAGTGGATGTTCGAAAAATCATAGTGAGTTAACTCCCATGGAATAAGGCGGAATGGAAATGAGCAATACCTATGGACGGGATGTATGCAATTGAATTTCGTCTTTGTAATTCTTTGACCTCTTTTCGTAAGTCTGTTTCAGACAATCGTCCACCAAGGGCGACAAAGATAACTCGATAGTCTCTTACCCATAGGAACATGTATGTGGACAGATCAGTGAAAAGTTTTGGCATTCCCTGTGGCCATCTGCTAATAATGTTTCTTTTCAAGATGGAAGCAGCGTGGCACCCCCCAAAAAAACAACAACAACAACCCACCAAACAAAAAAACAAACAAAAAAACAACAACAACAAAAACCCAACCCCCTATCCCCCCCCCCCCCCCACCTAACCGAAAAACGGTAAAGATGAAAAAAGGATTGTAAAAAAATTTCTGACCATTCCTTTGGGAAATTACAATGTCGATAGATCTTCAGGGTGTTTTTTTTTTATATTGATCGATTCTAAACTCGAATATCTCTAAAACGGTTAGTGATAAAAGTAGACGATAATTTGCACATCATTCCCTGGCCATTGAAGTTTTGTCTGGGCCCCTTGATAAGAATATGTTGATAGGCTATGGCGTCAAAACACCGCACTTGTATACCAAAGAGAAGGACTGCTAGGAGCCACTAGGCAATAAAAAGATGGTTAAAAGTGTTTTTCTAAGAGGTTTAATATCTACCAAGTTCTGGTTTCATGTCTTACGAAAAGAAATTTATGCCCTATTGTTCGAAGTTACAAAGTCATGGGTGTATCTGGGAGTATCAAATTGATCGGGCACAATGCAATTCGCAAGTCTACGTCCTGTTATCTTTGTTGTTGTAGCAATTCACATTTCCAGCTTCGACTAAATTTTTATTCCAAGTTTTGATAGAGCTGTGGATTTTGCTTTTCTTGCTATACTCTGTTGGAATTTTCTCAGAACTGCACCAGTGCCATCTTCTTTGTAAACGCACAAGACGCACTTGGTAAATGCGAGATTAGCGTCATTTTTGCACTCTTCAAATCGGGGTCTGTTCGGGCAAACGGGCACTATCGCGTAGTGTGTTAATGAAATCGGTTGATTTTGTGCCAGATAAAAACTTAAATGGATGAGGATTAGTGTGTGGAAAATAGAAGGTTTCTACCCGTTAGTGTCTTCGAGTTACTTCAGTTTAGATTCGATCAATATAAAAAAAAACCTTACCCTGTATTATCCAACCGTTGATTGTGCGGATGATGGTTGAAAGTTTAAAAATAGTTAGATATTTCATTTGCAAGTGATAGCTGGTTTAAGAAATACCAATTGTCATAATGTTCGCAACAGAAAATGTCATCGCCGTTGTTTGGACCGTTACTACTTTTGACATACCCGTCATATCTATTGCTGGTGTTGCCATTGTTGTTGTTGTTGCTGTTGTTGTTGTTGCTGTTGTTGTTGTTGTTTGCGTTCTCATTGTTGTTTGTGTTGTAATGCTTGTTTTTGTTTCTCTGGTAGTTTTTTGTGTTCTTCTTGTTTTTACATGTGAAGTTGCTGTTGTTGTTTTTATCAATGTTGTTGTCATTGCTTTTTATGTCCGTATTGTTGTTGCTCACGTTAATATTGTTATTGTTGTTGTTGTTATTGTAGTTATTATTATTGTTGTTGTTATTGTTGTTGTTATTGTTGTTGTTGATGTCGTTATTATTGTTGATGTTGAGGCTGTCCTCAGAGATCCAATCACTGGTGCAGATGTCATCGTCATCTGACGTGACAAAAGTAAAACTGGAGTCGCAGATAAGGATGCACTGAGTGCCTCGATCGCTGTCATTTTGGCGGCAGCTGGTCTGTGCCCTACAGTCAATTTCCTCGGGTTTCTGTCCTGTTTTGGACTTAGATACGGAGCTCTGAGATCCGCATTTGGTAGCCCCTTTGATGCTACATCTCCCGCTTGATCCAGTTTTCGATGCCTCCGACTCTGACCTCAGTCTCGTTTTCCCTTTTCTAAGAGCCAGGGACCCAATTGTCTTTTCCCATGGCTTCAAAGTTTCAACTAAGACGGGTATAGACGAACTGGGTTGGTACGTTTTTACTGTCACAGGTGTTTGGTCTGAGAGAGAAGAGGTGCCGTCACTAATTGTGAAGGTTTCCGCAGAGGAGTTGCCTTGCACACTCCACGTGTCTGTACTAAGCCCAGAGTTAGAGGCGTGTACCGTTATTTCTCTTCCACGGGGAATGTTTCTGCGCGCGGTGTTGAGGCTGATCTCAGAGGAGGAACTGCTTACCTTGTCCAAGTCATTGCGTATTGGGTCATCCGTGTTTATACCTAGTTTAGAATTTTCTTGTTTACACTTAGAATTTTCGCGAGCAGACGTGTCGGCTGACGATGATGCTGTGGAGTTTGGGCGACAGAGTTTCTGGCTTTCACCGCTAACGTCTGTCCTGACAGCGTCTCTGGTATTCTTGGCTATAGATGCTGCTGAATGGTGCGTTGTCGATATAGAGTACAAGGCATTGACGTCAGCAGGAACTATCGGGGTCAGCGCCTTAAGCACCTCTATAGCCTTTTCTGGGTCGGCTTCGGAGGACAGACATCTTTTGCGTTCCAAGAGGTAAGCAGAGGGCTTGTGTGAGGACTTCTTTCTGTAATCTTTTTGCTTGCAAAACACATTTTCTTTTCTTGACAAGACTCTACATCTAAAGGCTTGAAAGACAGGTTTCTGTTCAACCTCTGTATCCTTTTTGTCTACACTTAACACGCTGTCTCCGTCAGATTTGCCATTAATCACACTGCCGTTATCTAAATGTGAAGATTCCGAAGACGTGATCTTAGTACCCTTGCCACAAGCCAAACCCTCTTGCATAGCCGAGGACTGCTGAGATCCAATAAAAGATTTGACTGTAGTTGTGCGATCATGGAGATTTTTAACCGTGAGCTTCCATAGGCATTTACTGGACGTTGTTTTGTCTCGGTCGTCCATGCTGACCTCTAGGTCTGATGGTGGCGGGGGCGGCAACTCCTCCAGCTTCTGTGAGATGGACGTGCTTGTGTTCCCTGTGGTCCAGGACAACTCGCCCAGATTCAGGTCAGACGGGAGAGAACTGGCATCCTCCGAACCCGAGGTCTCTTCAAGGATAACGTTATGCTGAACAAGAGATGGATGGCGTGGGGACAGTTTGTGAAAGAGATTATTGACACTTGGAGTTGGGGTACCAGTCCTTGATGCCACTACATGCTCACTGCTCGTTGTTGGAGACATCATGGTGCATGGTCCAGCCGAGCTCCTATCAGTGTTAATCTCGTGTATTTCGTGTCTCTCGTCCCCTAGGTTCCGATTGATCATTGGCCCAAACTTCTCATGCGGACACGGTGCGAGATGGGAGGTAATTCTCTTCCCAATTACCGTCGTCACTACTTCCCCCTCATGGCTCTCCTCACTAAGTGGGGACTGCAAATCTGAAGGACTGTCGTCAGATCTAGAAACATCAGAGCATTTGTGCAAACATTTGTTTCTCTCCATATCTGGTTTTGAGACGTTCTCTTGCAAGCTTGGCTCTGGTGCTGATATTATTGATCTGGCTATTGTATACGATCTGGAACCAAGAACGGAGTTGGGTTCTGTAAAAGCTGCTTCGTGCTTGAAAAGTCCCGATGATCTTTTAGAGCTGTCGCTATCCATTTGTTGCCCGTCAACAAAATCCTTTCTTGACGGGCACTGTGGAGTTTCCTGATTAAGAGCGTCGAGGCGATACTTGGCAAACCAATGCGGGGGTGGAGTCTCCGCTTGTGGTATAGAAAAGTTCCACTTTTCATCTGTCTCAGGCCTAGTCACCTTCAGATCTTTCATTTCAATTTTGTCTCTGTCACCATATTGAATATCTCTAATGCCCAATACTTCAAAGTCCCCTTGAACAGTAGCAGCACTGGCTTTGTCGGCATCAACTGTAATCCTATCGACGAACCCTGAGGTTTCTCTTTCTGTCAAGAGTTCGCACGCAGTCTTAACGTTTGCTGAATGATCTTTATCAAATTCAGGACTGCAAGATCTATTTTTCAAACCAATATCACACTTAGACTTAGAAGTCTTAGCATCAGAAATAATGACCTTGGTTTTTATTTTTTGGCGTGCTGTTTTTGGAGAGCCCTTATATTTTGCCCCACTTGATATAACACAATCCGACTTGGTTTTTTGAGATTCTATCCCAGATTTTGGCACCTTATTTCGCCTCCCTGCCCACGTGTCTGGTCTCCGAGAGTTTCTTGGAGATTTTGGCTCATTTGTCGCACTTTTCCCATCACCTAAATCATCTGCACCATTGGAATATAAAAGAGAGCTTTTGGTTTGCCTGTTTTTCTGACCCTGAGATAGACATGCCTCAGAAGAGGAAGCTCCTCTTCTCTGAATAATGGATTTCACCAACTTGACAATGTCTTTGGTCTCGCTTGGCGTGACGTCAGAAGGCAAAGACTGGAGAATAAAGTCTTGGTATGGCGTCACCTCTGTCTGCACCTTGACTTTACTTGCACTCACTGACCTTGATGCGCATGGGACTTTTTTACCTCGCACTCGTAGCGCTCTGTCGCGGCTGTTCTTTTTAGTTTCAACAAAAGACTTTAGTGGTTTCCCAGGGCGTGTTTTTGCCACCATGTCTCGTACTTCTTGCATGTCTCCAATAATAGAGCAGCCATTTTGGTCCCTTTGTGGTTTTGGTACTCTACTGGCTTGGAATCTCAGAATGGAAGCAATATTCGGAGCTGGGAGCTGAAAGTCTCTGCCCCTTGTCATTTTACCGAGTTCTGTCTCTGATGTCTTGTCTTTGCCTTGATCGTTTATTCTTTGCTGATTAGAACAGTCTGAGATCGGAATGAAGGACGGACATTTAGTATGGTCTTTCCTCACTGCTGTGCCACAACTCTTAGGCGAGACCCCGGCGCGTTTTGCACGACTTGTGCTTCGTCGTTTCCTCCTTGGTGTTTGGTGAGGTCCTAAACAAGTTTTATCTCCATGACTAGGGGAGTCTCTAGGTTTTAAAACCCGGGTCCTATTTCCAGCCTTTGGTTTGGCTTTGACAAACCTAATCCTCTGGTTTAAGGCAATGTTGTCTATGATAACATCAAAATTATTGTCCGCCATACCGTTGCTGCTTCCAGGCTCCGACTTGCTCCGCTTTGTACATGACAAGTTTAAGGGTTTGCCAGATAAACAGACCTCAAGATCCGCAAAACATTCATCTGAGTCCAAAACGGTCTTCCTGCTTCTGGATGGTCTATCTTTGTCAGTCCCCAATGCTCTTCTATTGTTCACCTGACTAAACTGTTTGGCATTTGGTTGCTCACATAGTTCATTGATCTCTAATGAACCCTGTCCACTATTGCTGGTTTTTTTCATCATGCTTTTCAGAGAATCCTTCACGTCTGTTTTCATTCCATACTCCATATCGCTTCTAGGCTCAGCCAGTTCGTCGCGTGACATGATAAGATTGTCTACCAATGGCGTTCGCTTGGATGGAATATCAATTAAAGAGGCAGCCGGAACCGAAGGTTCTTGTGGAAGAGAATGATTCTGTTCTGTTTTGAGATATTGATCCAGGTAATAATCGACGTCCCTTGGCCTTTGTTGTTGCGAACGTTCACTGTCAAGTCTCGATCTTGATGTCTGAGACATAGTAGTAGTAGAAAATGTATTATTAAAAGTCAGCTGAGAAACGTCTGGATCGGAGCCATTCTCAGTTCTGTTCATGGATCGATTTCGGAAGGCACCGCTTGACAGTGTCATTTGTCGTCGCCATGTCCATGGTTTCGTTCCACTGGACGAAGATATTCTGGGAATATCAAGTCCAGTAATTTGTGGGTTTTTATCTCGGCAGCTTGACTCAACGTGGCCACAAGAGGACGAGTAATTCAGACCTAAACTCGAGAGAGACGCAGATAAACCCAGACTGATATCTGGGTTACTTCTCGACATGATCATTTTTCTATGTTCATGAGCATGGCTGGACCCGAGACCCACACTCACCCCATTGTCTGAAATACATTGGATGTGCTATTGTTCTCCTGTTCCTCTTGTGACAAGCCAAAATCCACGGGAAAACCGAGAGTCTGGTTGTATTTTCACCCACAAAGAATATGGAAAACTGTATGTCACTTCCGGAATTCACGCCATTCACAAGAGGTGCAGTTGCGTGCGTGTGGCGGATGCTATGTTCATAACTCTTCCAAAGTGTGAAAATATTTTGAGGTAAAGTACTAGATCTACACTTTTTTTTAGGGCTCCTCATTGAGGCTTTTCCGACATTTTCGATCTCGGATAGTCATTTCAGTGGGAAGAAGTAGATTGGAACAATACAAACATTTCCTAGAAAAGAATATAAACTATATGACCACGCCATAGTATTTCAAGAGCATGTGCGATTCCCGGGACAGGTCTATTGCTTTTTTGTGTTGCAATAACGTTCAGGGCGTTGTTTGTGTGTAATTAGCTTTTGTTAGGACTTACTGCATTTGTCATTAAAATTATGATATCCTGTGTATTCAGGTTGTGGTGTGTGATTAGAAAGTATCGTCCAGTGAGGTTTGTGAGAGATGAGCTAATTACTTTATCTTTGGATGTCATGAATTCACCTCACAAGGAAACAGGGTACAGGCATTTAAACACATGACATTTTGTCTTTTTATTTATCATCATCTCCCACAATTATTATCAATTGAATCTCATACTTTTTTATAATGACTTTATCCGCCCCTTGTGGAAAATTTTGTGAATTATTTCACCGAAGTTACTGCACCAGGGCAACATTAAAATGATGTGCCATACACATAGTTCTGTCTCCAAGTCAATGGCTGCAACCATCATGTCCAAGTGTTGTATCGATAGTGGCAGTAAATTATTCAATGACTGCATTGCACTTAGCAGTCATCCGGTCCGGAGAGGTCTTAAGACTTCTTTGTACTTTTGCAGTATTAAGGGGCCAATTCTAAGGCTTTTCACTCCCGGGGTAGAGAGTTTGGCTGCCATGGCTCTGTAGGTTGTATTCTTGTAATATCTACTTGAAGGGTGCATAACCCATATAAGTCCCTGATAGACAACAACAACAACAGCAACAACAACATAATGACTTTAAAGAAATTTATATTTATAAACAGAAGTAAGTAGTTAGCGACTCCGACCTTGATAGTAAACAGTCATTGAACGTGTGATATAATGCATGTGTGTACACATGTCATGTGTTAGTTTTGGTTAAGTACTTTATGAAAGAACTCCGTTGAAAGACCTTCAGAATGCTGTATGCTTCCCTGGTGGAAGCTGAGAAGGTTTCTGAATGACTTGGTCTGCTCGGGTAATAATGATTG
>JAUKPP010260070.1:0-11949 GCA_032273245.1 Phyllaplysia taylori
GAGGCCAGCGTGGGGCAGTTTCTTTGATCGAGTATATCTCCGTTTTTCTGCTGGGATAATGTCCCTCTCAGCCCGGGTCGGCCCGTCGAAGTCGCCCGTCCCTTAAATGACCTTACAGTGTTGCAAGGGACGTTAAGCCAACAACCAAACCAAACCGAATACTCGGACGAGTAGAAGAAAATACGCTGGTGAGTCCTTGAAAGCATAAGAAGCACCTGAGGATTAAACCCTCATCAAATTCCAAAAGTGCTTCAACTATACGACAGAAAAGGGTATCGTTATACGAGCAAAAAGCCTTCATTTTTTTTTTTTTTTTTTAAATCGTTTTTCCTTCCAATTCTTAAGCGTTCAAATCTAAAGTAAAATTAAAAGTGCAGGTCCTGCATCGTAACTCTGAATGTCCTGTTTCGAAATGCGGGAAACTTTAGCTCGAGTGGCGACTCATTGAATCCAAGGCGCGATTTTTGCCAAATTCGAATCGTGTTTTATGAGGGCAAGCTAGTCTCTTTCCAGGCTACTCCGTTACATAAATAGCGACGAGTTTTGATTTGGGGTGGGTGTTGTTTGGGATAGATGTTTTGTTTTTGGTGGCGGTGCTGGTCCTGTCTGTTTCAGAAACCGCTGGCACGCGCGTTGCGTGCGACATAAAGCGCGAGGGAAGTGAGTGACAGCGCTGCGGGAATGGAGCCTCATCGCGCGCTCGTCTCTGAGCTGTAGGCGGGGCTTAGAGGAGCGCTCGGGAGGCGGGGCTTTCTCTGGAGTGACGTGCGAGGCGTGATGCCGGTCGCGTTCTGTGTCTCGGCGCGCGGTGAGCGAGCGCTGTTCTCAGGGTGGGAGAGAAGGAGGAAGGGTGTGGTTTGGATGGAAGAGGGAAGAGTAAAGAAAAGAGGGCAACAATTAAAACAAGAGAGAAAAAGAAAAAGAGGAGAAACAGTACCAGAGAAGAGGGTGGGTGCAGGATTGGAATAGAACAAGGGTACCCGTATAAAAACATGATATATGAGATGAGAGAGAGAGAGAGAGAGAGAGAGAGAGAGAGAGAGGGGGGGGGGGGGGTAAGTGAGGTGAAGAGCAGAAAAACGACTGATGAGATAGGGGAGAGAGAGAGACAGAGAGAGAAAGAGAAAAAGACAGAAGAAAATAGAAAGAGGGAGGGAGAGAGTGAAAAAGAAAGAGAGGGGGAGAGATGTGGACAGTAGAGGACATTGAAGATGAGAATTTTGAGTCGCTGGGCTGTGAGGGAAATAGGGGAGCAGTGTCTGAGTGAGGAAGGAATGAAGTAGAGTAGTAAATTCATGTAGCCCTTTCGTTCTGTCTACATCCACACTCTCCTGTCCTCCCCCCCCCCCTCCCTCCTCTCTCTCTCTCTCTCTCTCTCTCTCTCTCTCTCTTTCTCTTGGCCTCCCTCTTTCTCCCCTTTCCTCTCACTCTCTTATCCCCTACAATTCTCTCTATATCTTTGTATTTTTCTCTATCTTTCTATCTCTCTGTCTCTCTCTCTTGTCCACCTCTCTTTCTCTCTCTCTCTCTCTCTCTCTCTCTCTCTCTCTCTTTCTTTCTCTCTTCCCCATTTTCTAGCTCTCTTTTTTCGCTCTCTCTCTCTCTCATTCCCTTCCTTTCTTTTTTTCCCTACCTCTCTCTTTCTCTCTCTTTCTTATTCTCATTCTCTCTTTCCTTCCCTCCTTCTGTTCCATTTCAAATATTATGTAATACATGTGGGCCAAATGTCTTTACTTTCTCTATCTTTCTCTCTCTGTACTACTTTTCTTATTAACTAAATAAACGCATCTGTAAAGTTATTTGCCTGTGAATTTTTATTATTAAATTGAACGGTTTTTTTTATGATAGAAGGCTTGCAAATCAAATTGATTTCCTATTTCGTTGTTATGTTTTCCTACATACGTACCATGTAAACCCCCCTCCCCATACTCCACTCCTATTCCACGAAACCAACACACAAACAGACACACACAAACAGAGACACACACACACAAAGTGCACATGTTGACATCAACACGCACACAGAGAAAGAGAGAGAGAGAGAAAGAGAGAGAGAGAGAGAGAGAGACACACACACACAAAATGCACATGTTGACAACAACAACACACACACACACAGACACACATACACAAACACAGAGACACACATAATGTATACACACACTAAGAGTAGGTGGCTAAAAGGGAGAGTGAGAAAAAAAAAAAGGGGGGGGGGGGGGGGGTTAGAGACATTGCAAGAGAGACTGAGAAAAAGGAAGGAAAACTAAAAAAAAAAAAACAATAAAGAAAAGAGGAAAATATCCAGAAATACTCTCATTCCGACACAAAGACGGCGCACCAAAATCCCAGCCCAACCACCGCGCCTTCACTCACTCGCTCAGTCACTTTTCACCATCAGTCATACCCGCCCAGGGGAAGTGAACCACTCACACTCACCAACACACCACAGTCCTGTCTTCTTCGTATCGCCATCCACGCTTAACGCGCTCAAATTCTCACCCCACATTCTCATAGGCCCCTCCTCTTTCTACTTTTGCTTCTTGCAACACTGGTCTCTTTGGTCTAATGGTTAGTCTCTTCGCCAATCATGCAAAAGACTTGAGTTCGATTCCCACATGGGGACGAGCATCTGCATCTTTGTGCTGGAATTTGTCACGCTCGACCAGGGCTCTGTCAGACAAGGTCGAAGTAGCCGCCTGTCTCTATTATTTCTCTATTATTTAATTGATCTTAAAGTGTTCCAAGAGACGTAAAACTGGTGACCAAACCAACTCAAAAGCCATGCCCGCTCAAAGTCGAACCCCGCAACATGTCTTTTCCAGGACCCCCCTTTTCCAAATACTACTTGCAGTGCTGCATGAGTAAGGAACGTTGAGATTCGTCATGGTCTCAGGGGGATTTTGGGTGAGTAAGATTTAAATCAGATAAGGGACAGAGGAGAGAAATCAGTTCCCTCCAAACTTTCACAAACAGAGTTATCAAAATCTCCTGTTGCTGATCCGAATGTTTCTATTTTCTCGTCCCCTCTCCTAAAACTCAGTTCTATGAGAAATCCAAATATGCCCACTCTTTCTCTCTCGTTCTCTCTCTCTCTCTCTCTCTCTTTCTCTCTCTCTCTGTCTCTCTCTCTCAAAACAAGACCACGCTCTGTTTCTCTTTCTTCAATACCTAATCTTCTGGGATAAAGACGAGAAATCTCGGAGGCCCCATGTGCACGTTTAGATCCCTTGGTGGGTGAAAATCGAAAAGAGTAGGCCTCTTAAGCCATCGCTCGGTCAAAATTCAAAGTTTATCCCAACCCAAAATAGTTTGGAATAATTCTCGGCGACGAAAAGATTTTACAAAGTAGATGGAGCCGTAAAACCTCGAACAAAAAACAAACAAGAAAAGTTATGAGGAGGGGCAGGGGGTAGAAGAGAGAGAGAGAGAGAGAGAGAGAGAGAGAGAGAGAGAGAGAGAGAGTTGCAAAGAAAGATTGAGAGATTTAAAGGGAACAAGATAGAGACTGGGGGAATTTAAAGGGAAAGATAAAGATTCACAGGGAAAGAGGGAGATTTAAAGGGAAAGAGAGAGGTTAGAGAGATATGAGAGAGTTAAAGGGAGAAAGAGAGAGAGAGAGAGAGACCAAAAAAGGGAGGGAGGGGAGGGGGTTGGAGGGGAGGGGACAAGGAGGTGGTCTCACGGGGTGGGGCTAGCCAGCTCAGCCAAGCACAGCCGTCCAGGCACGCGACCATAACCCTCCGTGCGCAGACGCGGGCTCGCGTGGAGCAGGACAGGGGCTTGCGTTAGGGCACGAGCCGGGACAGTTGAACGACGTGCTCCGGAAAGGACGGTTGAGAGACGCTCGGAAAAACCGCTCCGCCAGACGTCGCGAGTAGTGCAAGTTGTAGTAGCCGTAGTAGTAGCAGCAGAAGTGGGCGACGTCATCGGCCGCGACGACTCGGGTGCCCGTGACCGCAGAATCTGAGGAGGCCTACCCCTCCTCCTCTCTCCTCTCTCTCGCTCCCTCCCTCACATACGCACACACATGTGGTCTCGCGCGCATCGGGAAGCTATCCCATCATACCCTGATGTCATTGTGTGAGTGGGTAGCAGAAGCATCCGATCGAAGAGCAGGGAACAATCAGGATTTATTCCGACAGTTGTTTCTTCATCCAGATCAATGAACCACAGTTGGTCACAGACTTTATCGATTATGTCTTTGTGATTGCAGGACAAAGCATTCGTATTGGAATTTGAATGCTGCTCACATTTCGCGCGCGTTTTACATTTCGCCGGACTTATTAATTAACTTGAATCCTAATGAAGTTGTTTGTGTAACAAGTTGTTGGATTTTTAATTTTCGAGACAACATCAACTTGATGATTCACTTTGGACTTACTACTTGTTGATGTTTACTTTGACTCGGAGATTTCGCTAACCTCAACCACAAAAATGCCTTTCGCAAAAATCATGGCTTCAACAGCCAAACTATCGCCTCTACCAAAGGCACCTTCATCTTCAACCTCCGCGCCAACACAACCATCGTCGTCATCGTCATCTTCATCATCATCGCCTTCGTCAACTCCTACTTCAGCAGGAGCGGCGTCAGTATCTACCATCAGCATTCCCGTCAGTGCCTTCCACGACCCCAACAGCAATGTGATCACCATCACGCCTTACATTTTCGTGAAAACCGCCACAGTCGCCGAGCAGATGCAAGCTCTGAGACAAGACAAGAAAATCGGAAAACCGCCAGAGCAACCTACTGGAGCTATGAGGGTGAAGAGACGGACCGACCTCAGCAAACTCGGCCTGCCTGACGCCAAACCGGCATCTGTCTCCAGAAGAAACGCCAGGGAGAGAAACAGAGTGAAACAAGTCAACTTAGGTTTTGAAACTCTCCGCGATCATGTTCCGGACGGAAAGAAGGGTAAGAAAATGTCCAAAGTTGAAACTCTGAGATCAGCGGCTCGATACATCAAGGATTTGTACACGATTCTTCACGGGGAGTTGCCTGAATTGAGCTCTCCAAACGTCATCGATGAAGCAGACCCGGGAAGTCCGTTAGACAACAGCATGTGCTCTGTCAGTGACAATGATAATGATCTCGCAGCTAGTAGCCCAGAACCACCTGTTCAACCGTTTCAACATCAAGTTTTACTACAAGAACAGCAACAGCAACAACAACAGCAAGTACAGCAGAAGCAAGAGGTGGTTGACTTGACGCAAACAATGTCTCCCGCACAGACGAACCTCGTGTCCCCAAAACGCCAAGCCTTTGCTCAACAAGACCAAAACGCCATGGAAGTTGGTAGCCAGATCTCTCAACAGCTTCAACAGCAGCAACAAATGCAACAACAGCAGCAACGCCCTCAGCCCATTGTGGCAAAGACAACGGAGAAGATGTCAGTACTCAAGCAACAGCTCAATTGCACACAGAAACAGCAGATGCACAGCTTACAACGACAGCTGGAACAGCAGAAGCAACAGCAGCAACAGCTCCTTCAACAGAATCAACTGCAACTGCAACGACAGCAACAACTTCAGCAACGACAACAACAGCAACAACAGCAAATAGACAGTTCCCTGCAGCCAACAATCGACCCATCAGCATTACGCTTGGATCAGCTAACGTGCACGACAGCAATGACAATCTCTAACAACCTCCTGTCAACCACATCCACACCCGCCGCCTCCACCACCACTACAACCACCATCAACAACAACAACCAAATCATCGACAACAACGGCCAGACCTCTAGCACGTTCACCGAACTCTCACCCGTCTCATTAGTAGACGACACATGTGACAATTATATGGACCTAACGTCCTCCGACCCGACAACCTTCAATCACGCCCTCCCTGTCACCCAAGACCCATCATCAACAACACATCAATCATTATCAATACCCATTATGAACCATCTTAACAACAACAACAGCCACAACAACAACGACAACATCGAAGACAACAACAGAACGCCCGACCACCTCCCAACCTCCCCCTCTCTACTCCACCCCTACATCTCCGATGTCAACATGAACGTCATCGACACGACTCAAGGAAACACCGACTTCGACGCCCTGCAGAACTATTACAAATCGATCAGAACCGAAAACTTTAAAAACATCGATTCTGCCTTCGTGTTTGAGCCGCGTCGCGTCCAAGGTCTGACCGGAATCTCAAGTGTGAACAATACTTTCCCCCACGGCAGCCAGCCATCTAGCGCTGTTCTGTCTCCAGCACCCAGCTTGGGCAGCACGACATCGACCAGTAGTTCCGAGGGCGAAATCTGTGCTAACAGTTCTTATGACTATGAGAATTATGACACTTTGGACAAAGAAGCTCTGTTAGACATTTCCCACTGGATCAGCGAGCTTTGCAGAGATGGGCATGGTGAGTACCCAACCACATAGGAATTTATTTAGAATACATGTATCATAACTACTCTTACTTTTATTACATTGTACATCTATTTATTATTCTTTATTTTCTGTGTCATGCAATTCTTCGGAAAACGGAGAAAAAGCTTCCCCCCCCCCCTTTTCCCCCTCTTACTCCTCTCTTTTTCCCCCTCTCGTCTCTGTCATCCTCTTTTTCCTATTTTCTCTATCTTCCCCTCTCTCTCTCTCTCTTTCCATCTTTCTCGCTGTCGATCTCTTTCTCTTATGGGGTGCTCATATTCTTTCTTCTTGAACTTCAACACAGAACCTTTAAAAGTAAACGTTCTTGCTGCAAGTGTGTATCATGCCTTGGTAGGTATGAGTAGAGGATAAAGCAGGAAAGAAAAAAAGAAAGAGTGAGAAGGAACCTAAGATTTAGGTGGGGAGAAAGAGTGAAAGGGATTGAAAAGGAAGGAAAAAAAAAGAGAGACAAAATTCTAGAGCAAACGACTGAGATAATCTGACACCATTACTCCGCTATCAACGCAAAAATCACAGTGCTAACGTTTCCAGAAGTCAGTCGTTACTTTATAGACTTTACTGTCTGTAGGATAAAAGTCGCTTCTTAAGTCCATAAATTACCTACCCCCACCCCTACCCCCAGACTATCCTATTAGCTAATGCAATTTTTCATCCCCACGAACCGACATTACACCCGTCTGTTTTAAACACGCGACTTATCATTTAGCAGTTATAAAATAGACAGAAACTTAAGTCTAAAAAGGCAAAGAGAAAACGTAAAAAATCTCGTATCGAGGTTCATTCAATGAGAGCACACGATCATTGCAAATAAATTGTCGCTTATGCAGACAGCGAGGCCGGTCGTATTTCAAGGCATAATCCACACTTGGTGATAACAGGCAGTGGGGAAGATTACAGAACTCTGTGTCTATCTGTTTATCCCCCTTTCTTTCTTTCTCTCTCTCTCCTTGATTGTCTCTTTCTCTCTCTCTCTCTCTCTCTCTCTCTCTCTCTCTCTCTCTCTCTCTCTCTCTCTCTCTCTCTCTGGCCGTCTGTCTCGCGTTCTCTATCTCTATGGCTGTCGTTCTCTCTCTTTCTGTGGTTCTCTGGCTGTCTGTCTGTCTGTCTGTCTGTCTGTCTCTCTCTCTCTCTCTCTCTTTGGCTGTCTGTCTCTTTCTCTGCCTCCCATTTTCTCATTCTTTCTCTCTGTCTCTCTATTTTGACGCTGTCTTTCTGTTTCCTCGCCGGCACTGGCTTCCGCCAAAATACCCGCGTCTCTTTTCTCCTTTCCTCCTGTTTCCTTCTAATTCTCCCACTGCGTTAGTTAGGAGTTAATATCTTACCTGTCTTTGCTGTATCTGGTGCTAATGTTGTTGCTGTTGCTATTGTTTGTTTCCTTCCTTGTATGTGTTTTTTCTCGCTAAACTCTGTTAATTATACTACGATACTATTATAATTTGACACAACTTTTCTTCTTATAGACAGCAGTGACTTAGGTCGTTTTCTGCCTGTACAGTATTGCGCACAAGCGCCCTAAAATTTAAAGGCAATTTTGGATTAATATGATAAAGACCAAATACACTTACAAGCAATTTCGACCAGCGACAAAGCAAGTTATGCTAATTTATAATTATACTTGTGGGCCCAGAGCAAATGAATCTAAATAAATAATATTGACAAAACCCTATAACAATGAAAACAATGCCCAAACAAAAATATCAGAAGCACACAAATCATAATGGCGCACGTTGTATCTACGAGTGTAGAAATGGTCGCCCCAAAACCTCGTACGTAAGCATTCCACGCTGTCTCTTCAAGGATCTTTTCCCGAACCTTTCAGTTATGCCATTCATATTTTCTCAATGGACGGTTATCAGCTCCTTGCTATGTCTGGCTATCTGCCTACCTTTTCGCTTCATACACGTATAACGAGAATCATCGGCCCTTCTTTGTGCACTTTTCCCTCCTCTTCTGTTGCTTTTTCGCTATGCATTGACGTTCAATAATTTTATAAAAACCCAACACGTTTTTACTATACTGTCCTAAACACCGCCCTACCCACCTCCTATTTTTTCCCTTTTCTTTCTCTCATTTTTTTTGTCTGTCTTTCTTTCTTTCTTTTTTACTCCCTCTCCGGCCTTTAATTATTCGTTCTCGCCTTCCCTCTTTTCAAGTTCTCTCTAAGCGCAACCTTAGGTGAATACACCCTACCCTCCAGCAAGAACATAAATAATATTATTCAGCTCTCAATCCTTGCCCGCCACCTCTTCCACGTTCCGAACGTTTCATTCAGTTTATGGCAAATTCTTTCTACACAAGACACCCTGGTCCTTCACTCTGCAACCTCTCTGCAGACAAACAGTTTAGACTCTTCGTCTATCACGCAGAAGAACCGAGTTCGATCCCACGTGCCCGGGCGAGCATCTGCAATTTTCTGCTGGGATCCGTCCATCTTAGCCCGGGTTGGCTCTGACAGGCAGGGTCGAAGCAGCCCGTCTCTTACATGACCTTACAGTGTTGCAAGAGACTTAAAACTAATAGGCATTCAGTTTGCCACTGTCCACCATGTGTTTCTATTTTAAGAGTCTGTCCCGGCGCGAACCCAGGGCCTCTCAAGGCGACCCCTCAATTCTCTCCTAAACCCGTCACCCAGAAATTAAAGCCCCAAACCCGCCCGACCGACGTGCGATACGACAGTACGAAAGGACGACAATTTTCTGTACCGTACGGTACACCGCTCTTCTTCTTCTACGATCGTCTCCCCTGCGCCCGTCTCAACTCTGTCAACTGCATGACGCTGGTATGGTCGACTGCTAGACCGGGCCGGGCATAGCGAAGGTATCAAGAGTGTGCCACAACTTCACAACTTGGGAAGGGTACAGACGACTCGGTAGGGTACAGGTCGCGGCCTCGACGGTCCGAGAACGGTCTCGCTCCAAAGGATGGACAGTGCGTTGGCTTACAACAAGGGGGCGAGAGAGAGAGAGAGAGAGAGAGAGAGAGAGAGAGAGAGAGAGGGGGGGGGGTAGATATGATCTCTCGCTAGAGGCGGCGAGTCGTAAAAGGGCCTACCTAAGCAGACTGAAGGAGTAGAAGAACGACATTCAGTTGTGGGGGGACTCGGCATCTGAAGGTTATTGTGTCGAGGTGCGCGGTCTCTCCTTATCGCAACTTTTCCCGGGGATGCACGAAACGATATCTGGAAACTGAAGACGGACCAGAGTACTTGCTGTGCTGGCTTTTGGACTGCCCAATTTATTATAAGGGCAATAATATCATGCTTGGTGCTTTAATCTAGGTACATACAAATAGGAAGAAATGCAATTACGTTTAGGGGTATATTTTTAGAAAGACAGAAAGAATTAAAAGAGGCAGAAGGTAAAACATATTATACATCCACGGAAAGAGAGAGAGAGAGAGAGAGAGAGCAATAGAGAGAGAGAGAGATAAAGAGAGAGAGAGATAGAGAGAGAGAGAAAGAGAGAGAGAGATAGAGAGAGAGAGCAAGAGAGAGAGAGAGAGAGAGAGAAAAAAGAGAGAGATAGAAAGAGATGTCGATGAATAGAGGAGTTGAAGGGAGAGAGAATGAGACAGAGAGAGAGAGTCAAACAAGAACTTAGAAGCAAGGGCGTACGTGGCGGCATTTTGGCGACAGAGAAATTAAAGACATAAAAAAACCTTCCGATTAAAGAAGAAAATATAAAACTGAATAGAGCAAGTCGAACAAAAGTCTGCATTTATGCCGTCCTCCTTTTTTTTTTCTCCTTAAGAGAAAATAACAGGAAAAAATTCTAAAATTATTGTTCTCTAACCTTTCCTCGATTCCTTTAAACCCACGTCTGCGATAATTTCTCGTAATGTCTTTCATGTCAATTCTATGCTTACATTCATACCGGCATTCGGCCACGCGCGCAGGCTCGATGTTTTTTTTAGCGGTCGACTTTCAATTTACATAGATTGAAAACAAGCGCACGCGCAGGCCCACATTAAAATTGCATTACACTGCAGATTTA
The DNA here is from genome assembly GCA_032273245.1 of Phyllaplysia taylori. Classification (NCBI taxonomy): domain Eukaryota; kingdom Metazoa; phylum Mollusca; class Gastropoda; order Aplysiida; family Aplysiidae; genus Phyllaplysia; species Phyllaplysia taylori. Next base: position 10,401 of record JAUKPP010260070.1, read on the forward strand.
TTCCTCTGCTTTGGCAAAACATTCATATATGATAAAAAAGAAAGAAAGAAAAAAAGAAAAAAGAAGTAACAGGAAATGCTCTAAGACCACTTCAATACGGCAGTAATAAAATAGAAAAATAGAGGGAAAATTGTTTCTTATAAATAGAAGATCATCACATACAATAACTATTTTTAAAAAACGGCAGACAAAAAGCAGGCACTCGACGGTGATAAAAATCTGCACGTGTATGTCATTGACAGCAACTCTTTACGCCATTGATGAAGCAAAGGAATTAAAAATTCCAGGCAAGCTAAACAGTTCGCGCCTTAACTCCTCAAGGAATAGGAAAGACACTCCACCACCGCTCCTACCCCTTCTCTCGTCGAGGAATAGGACAGACACCCCACCCCGTCCCACCCCTTCTCTCAGCTCAAACGGCCGAGACCGGTACTGTAGTACACCCGTATAATATTATAACTTTCGCTACCGGTACGTCTCACTTTTCCCGGGTACACTTGGTTTCCCAATGGCAACAAATACCACCTCAGTAGTTTCCACCCCGACCAGAGAGTGATGACCCCAGCCAACCATGAACATTCCTGGTCTATTCTAACTCCTCATCTCTGCCTCCTTTCTCGTCCACTGCTTTCCTCACACCCTTATTATATTCGTCTTTCTCTCTCTCTCTCTCTGTCTCTCTGTCTCTCTCTCTCTCTCTCTCTCTCTCCTCTGCCTCTCTCTTCTTCGCTTACTTTCTCTTTTTCATTCCACACCACCCCTCCCTTTTCTCTTTGTCTCTTATTCTTTGTTTTCACTCTCTCTCTCTCTCTCTCTCTCTCTCTCTCTCTCTCTCTCTCTCTCTCTCTCACTTGCATTTTCCGCTTCCCTCAATAGTTGTTAAGTTTTTCCTTTAATCTACCCTATCTCTCTCGCGTATCCCTCTCTCCTACTCCCCTTCCCCTCCTTATTTTCTCTCTCTGGCTCTCAATTCTCTGGGAGAGCTTAATATAAGATGCACAATCTCCCCTTATAGCCAACACCTTGGTCCCCCCAGACCTGTTCATTTAAATCCCTCTATGTTCACGTTGACCTGGGCATATCGCTTTGACCCCTCTGTCTCAAGGTTCAAGGCACACCCGAGATATCATCGCAAAGTCTTTTCCGACATAATATTTTCACCTGACGAGCGAAAAGGCACCGCTAAGCTTTCTGCGGGACTATGTTTTAAAATATATTATGTTTGGGTATATTCATTTTTGAAATTTAAGACAAAAGAAATAGAAAAAAAAAAGAAAAAAAATGTCCAATGTGAAATGATCTCCAAGTTCTAGCTAAAACACCTAAACATCCCCCTGCCACACACAATATACATCCACACACCCTCCCCCTCTCCCCCCTCCCTCTCTCTCTCTCTCTCTCTCTCTCTCTCTCTCTTCCTCTCTCTCATTTCACCTACGAACACCCCCCCCCCTACACGCACACAATATACGTCTACACATACGCACCCCCTCCTCTCTCTCTCACTCTCTCTCTCTCTCTCTCTCTCTCTCTCTCTCTCTCTCCAATT
>JAUKPP010260081.1:0-11949 GCA_032273245.1 Phyllaplysia taylori
CACACACACTCTTTGTCCTTCCTTATAGCTACCAGTCCATCTCTTCACTTCAGTCATCCGTAATGCCTGTTGATCGAGGACCGTCATGATTGTCTGTCCATATGGTCAACCCTTTTCATCTTTTCACTTCAGTCGTCTGTAATGCCTCTAGTTTTTGTTCTGTTTTTATTTAGATATTGAGTTTTGTTGTTGTTGTTTTTTGGTTTTTGGTGTTTTTCACAAGCAGATTCAAGCTAGAATACAAATTTGGAGTAAAACTAATCTTATTGCACCCGTACCTCTTCTGTCCTTCATTAAACCTCCCCCTCCCCCTCCCACCCACCCCACCCCTCCATCTGCTCTGCACTACTCCAGTCAACTGTAGTACCTGACATTCGAGAATCCGCATGAATGCTCTTTTCTGCTTTATATCAAAGTAAATAAAAGCTTCGGTACACACCTAAAATGAAGTTTATACTTCCGCCCCCCCCCCCCCTCTTTCTTTGTCCTTCATTAGACCTACCCCGCCATCTGTTCAATCCACTCTTCTGTAATGCCTGTTTTGGTTTTGGTTTTTGACTTAACGCCCCCTGAAACACTGTATGGTCATTTAAGGGACGGGCGACTTCGACCCTGCCTGTCAGGGCCGATTCGGGCTGATAGGGACATTGTCCCGGCAGAAAAATGGAGATATACTCGATCAAACAAACTGCCCCACGCGGGCCTCAAACTCACGTCCTCTGAGTGATAAGTGAAGCGCCTAACCATTACACCACAGACGTCGGTACGAATCCCTCTCTTTTGCTTGTCCAGTACGCTTATAAAGCAAATTCTGCATAATATCTTGTCTAAATACCTGTCTCTTTTTCTGCTTGCTCTCTCTCTCTCTCTCTCCCTCTCTCTCCCTCTCTCTCTCTCTCTCTCTCTCTCTCTCTCTCTCTCTGTCTGTCTCTTCATCTGCCCTGCTGTTTTTCCCTCTCACACACACACACACACAAACACACACACACACAAGGACACACACACACATTATATCTCTCAAACCCCCACACATGAGTAATAAGCAAACAAAGCACTTGAGGTAAAGTTGTCAACAGCTGTGTCAAACAATGACAAGTTTATTCGAAGGCACATTCGGCACTTTTTGGTTTCTGTGGATCAGAATCCATATATGTAATAATCACAAACGCATACATAGACATCACTGTGCATATTTACAGTAGGCCCGGATGTGACATGCTGCTCTTTTGGTTTGGTTTGGTTACCAGTTTTACGTCCCCTGCAACACTGTAAGGTCATTTAAGAGACGGGCTACTTATTCGACCCTGCCTGTCAGGACCAACCCGGGCTGAGAGGGAAAAAAAATCTCAGCAGAAAAACACCCAGATCGTCCGCGATCGGGGATCGAACCGGGGTCTTCCGCATGCAAGGCGAAGAGCCTGACCATTACACCACAGCGCCGGTCCGTGCTGCTCTAACCCTCAAGGCATATTTATTTTCCTGGACCCAGATCCCGCCATTTACAGTAAATACCACTTACGGCAGATTTTTAACACAACAGGACTATAAGAATCCTGTTATAACATAAGGCTTTTTAGATGCTAATTTCATGTTGCTGGGTTGTTGTTTTTTCTCTTTTCGTCTTATCACTTTGGATTTCTGATATAGCAAGGATCTGATTTAACGTCGATATCACTTTGACCCAGCCATCTCCATTATATCAGGCTTTGACGGTAACTCAGTTCTATTCGTTTTCAACATACATCTCCCCCCCCCCCTCCCCCCACCCACACACAATGTAACTTCGGTAGATTTTTTTCAACGCAGGCTACGTTGCATGGGGTTATATATTAAAATACCCTTGTAAAAAACATGCTTTTTTTTTCTTATGCACAGAAAATGCGAAAGTAGTATTCAAACAGATGGGGTCATGCTACTTAATTAAATTTTGAGCTCGCCAGGAATGAAAGAATACGAAAAAAAGCCGAAGGAATAGATATCGCTTTCATATAAAGAGACCCAAAAAAGAAAAGAAAAGGAAATTCATATTACCTGAAATATATTTCTGACATGTACACTTAGAATTCTCAGACTGAACGGTGATTTTCCCCATAGAAAAAAAGGTGAATTAGTTGTTTTGCTTTTGATCCATAGTATACTGCAGTCAATAGAAACGTCACCATCGCGGGCATCAATGTCGATACTTACATTATTTACAAACCGAGGAGTAATGAAAAGTCAGAAAAATCATTTTGTAAGTTTTGGTAGAATTATGAATATATATTTAAAAAAAGTCTTTGGATTTATGAAAAATATAATGTAATTGCATTATATACATGGCAGTATAAAACGGGAATCTTTGGATTTATGATAAAACTATGTAGAAAAATATATGTAAAAAAGAAGTTAATTCTGTGAGTACTTACAGTATATTATATAATTATATGAATATCAATGAGCTATACAAAATAGTTACAGAATATCTGAACAACACTAACATGGCTTGAGCCGATATTGGCTTCTCTCAGTCTTCATACCCTCCCATCGCCGCCCCCCCTCCCTATCTCTGTCTCTTATTCTATCTGTCTTCCACTCACTCATTCACACTCTGTGTCTTTAAAGCTCTTTCTTTCCCTCTATTTCTATCTATTTTTTGTATGCCTGTCTCTCTTATTCCGTATATTTTCTTTCTCCCGTCTGTCTTCCTCTCTCTCTGTCTCTCTCTCTGTCTCTCTCTCTCTCTCTGTCTCTCTCTCTCTCTCTCTCTTTCTCAGTGTCTCTCTATCCGCCTGTCTATCTGTCTCTCTGACTTTTTCTTCCTTTTGTCTTTCTCAGTCTTTCACAAAGCAGGATACTGAAGTAGTAAGACTAAGCACACATCCTGTTTTAAGGCTCACAACTATAACTACACATCTATTATATCCATGTTTTAAAAGCCAAACTCATATAATGTACAACATTCATAAGAATAAGATATCAACCCTCCCCTCAGAGCAAATTCAGCCCATATTCAGTATTCTAATTAGTCATAACCGTGCGATCTACATCACTAAAATGAACTGTAGAAGCACGCATTCAACTTGTTACAAACAGTGAAGCAGGAATGAAGGAGTTCTAAAGGGACAAACACAACAGAAATTATATAAAATATCATTATGATATATATATATTGTTGAGCAACAAATGTTAGGATGGCACTTTTGGTCATGACGTCAAACAAAAATATTATGTATAATATAAACATGTATATGTATGAATATAAATTATAACATTATTTCATAATATAATACAAAGTTGGAATTCTTATTGAGTAATAAATAAACATAATATTATCATAACATTTGAATTCGTTGTTATTGTAAATAATCTACCATTGTTAAGATTTTGGTTCGTTTTGGATTTGTCTGCCTTGTAACATTGTGGGGTCAGTATGGAGATGGGCTACTTTGGCCCTAACTAGAAGGGACACAACATCCCAGCAGAAAGACAGCGATGGTCATCCAACGTGAGGGTCGAACTTAGATCTTCTGCGAAAATACGCAACATTGAAATTTTCTTCGAATCCTATTATGTTTTGCCGATTTCTTGCTACAACAAAACAACAGTTGAAGCTATCTTTTTAGAAGAAAGACATGTTGAAGTCATCGGGCAAAGGGTCAAGGCTGTGACCTCTAGGGTCAACAGCGCAAGAGTTCTGTATGGGTGAACTGAAACTCTGGTTTGGCAAATTTTGCCCAAGCGCTATTGCGCTGTTTGGGTACCCACCGGAAGTGTCTGTTGCAGTGAACACATTGTGCGATGGATGTTGTGGTTGTTGATGAAAATGGAAGAATTCTTGGTTGACAGGAGCATGCTGGTTTTGATGCTGCTGCCGCTGTTGTTGTTGTTGTTGTTGTTGTTGTTGTTGCTGTTGTTGTAGTTGTTGTGTTTGAAGATGGCGCTGTTGCTGTTGCGCCTCATTTTGATGGTGCTCAAGGATATTTGGAACAGCTCGTTCGTTGTTCGAGCATCGCTGTTCAAACAGTTGTTGCTCGACGGAATGTTGTTGTAGTTGCAACTTTTGTTGGAGATACTTAGAGTCTTCTTGCTGCTGTAGAACAAGGTTAGGATCATTTTGGTGGATTTGGTTCGCATATTGTTGCGACTGCTGCTGCTGTTGCTGCTGTTGCTGCTGTTGCTGCTGATGTTGCTGTTGCTGCTGTTGTAGCTGCTGATGTTGCTGTTGCTGCTGTTGTAGCTGCTGTTGCTGCTGATGTTGCTGTTGCTGCTGCTGTTGCTGCTGTTGTAGCTGCTGATGCTGTTGTTGCTGCTGTTGCAGCTGGTGATGGCTGGGATGATGAATTTGATGAAGTTGAGATGCTGATATTTGACAACCAGCCTGGTTCTGTACACAATGCCCAGTCATAGAACTTTCTACAAGGTTCTGTGGCCGTGGGTGCTGCTGATGTTGGAAATTATACTGCTGGTTTTTAGCATCAACTTGGGTTTGAGCATTGACTGATATGGACGGAATATCAAAGCTTTGACTGAAAGACGAGAATTGTTCAACAGATTGTGAGTTGTTCAAACTTGAGTTCTCTGTTCCTTCTGTAGCAGATTGCAGAGAGAAAGACTTGGAGGCTTCCCTTGAAACAAAGTTTCCATTCTGACAATTTTGTTGAAGGGAGATGCCATTGTTCATGATATTTTGGCTACCATAGCCGGGCTCCACGTCACCAAACCCTGCAGTATTCGGGCTTAGCGAACCGGCAGAGTCGGCCCTCCACGAAGGACTGTTCGCTTTGGAAAGTTCCCGAAGGTCCCTGGCAATGTTAATACTGAGCTCTGTGGGAAGGCTATGACGCTTCTCCTGGCCGAATCGCCTCCGGAAGTACTCGTGATTTGACCCCTGCCTGCTGTAAGGGCTGTGGCAGCGACTAATAGGGGGATGCGAGGAGGACTGGCTTTCGGTGGTCTCAGAAGGCAAGCTGAACCATTTGTCGGAAACAAAATGGCGGCGCCGGGAGTCTGCCGTGGTGAGATTGCTCTGTCTGCCGTGGGCCGCCGTGCTGGGGGAACCGTACGTCCCCGTAGGTGACAGTGTGGATTGTCTGGGGGGAGCGAGCGATCCTGGAGACATGGTGCCTGAGAAGGGTGCTCCAAGCGAGTCTGTTTAAAGGAAAGAAAAGGAAATACGAATTAACGTTTATTTGCCACTTTTAGGAAATTCATTTTACAATTGATGTATTTAATGACATTCATTTTTCATGCAGCTGTCGTACATGGGAGTGATAACAAGTAAACATGATAATATCATTCATATAAATCACACATACACACACACACGCACACACACATACACACACACACACACCATTGACGGTCACCACAGTGCAGCGTTCATGTAATAGATATATAATAAGGCAATCACAATCGATTATAAAGCTATGGAATCACAAGATGTTTGCAATATAAATGTCAGAGTTGTTAAAGGGCTCGGGAGCGAGGGATGTGAGGAGAGAGAGGGAAAAAGAAAGAGAGAGAGAGAGAAGGGGGGTGGGGGGGGGTGGGGACAGAAGATGGTAGCTCAGATTAGGTTCGTGCGAATGGCAAAGTTCAGCAAGTCTTCCGTCTCAGCAATGACTATATAATCAATATGATTGTAAAACAGCTTACCTGTAGAAACACTCAAATGATTCAGCTGTTGAACATTCGGCTTCTGCTCAACTGAGTTCGGGGAAGACGTTGACCTCATTTCTCCAGATCCACCGAGATCTGCCCAAAAGCTGGCCACCGATTGGCTGTTCCATTGCGCCGACTTGCACCAAGAGTTCTGATTGGCTAGGTTTGGAACAAACTCTGCTTTGTGATTGGATTGTTTTTGCTTATCAGTTTCAACTGTCTCCAGCATGTTGGGACACGAGGACCTCATGGGCGCTTCACTTTTGTCAAAGAAACTTGGCTGTTTGTAAGAAGTCGAAGAGTGAAAAGATTCAGACGAGAAACTTGTGCTGTTGAACCCATTCTGAATCGGTCCGCCTGACTGGAAATTCTCGAGTGTCGACGACGACTTGGACATGCCAGATACGTTTGAGTTATTTCCCGAGAAACTTCTGCTGAGATCTGGAGCGGAACAAGAACTCGCTTGGTTGAGAACGTTCAGGAAGTTGGAGAAATCCGCCGGGTCACTCGGCGTCTGCGCATGTCTCTGCGCACGCATGATGACCCGGAAGTTGAAGCGATAAGTGTAGCGCTTGCCTTGGACTTTGGAGAGGATCATCTTGTCGTAGTAATATCTCATAGCTCGGCTCACTTTATCATAGTTCATGTTGGGCTGTAGAATAGAATAGAACAAAAGGATGTAAGTAAAATTCCATGGGTATTAATTGTACTTGCTAAAAATACAGTGGAACCTGCTTAAGCGACCACCTGCATAAGGTGACCACCTACACAACGACCAATTTTCATGGACTCCAAATTAAATTGTTTCCAATTATTATTCATTCACTATCTACCTGTCTACGGCGACCACTTTGTCCTCAGCATTGTCTGGTCGTCTTAGACATGTTTGGCTGTATTCTAGATGGTAAGGAACGAAACTAATTTATGATTTCCTTAAACTTGAGTCTGGTCATTTCTGACGTGGTGAAGGAAGAAGACATTGCAGTTTGCAGTTCGTTTAAAGTTAGTTATTGATAGAGGCGCCAGAATCTTTGGCAGATTTAGCCAAACAGTTTATTGTTTGTTGAGGTTTTACGGCACTATCGACACTGTAAGATTATCTCAGCGCCAGGAAAAAGGCCAGATTGAAACAGTACTAAGATTTAGATAGAAGGGACAAGGCACACAACACTAAAGCGCCCCGCAAAGAACCTGCGGCCTTAACGTGTTGCAAGGGACGTGAAAACAAAATCCAATCAAACAAAATAAGACGTAACCTGACAATCAAAGCACCTAATCGTTAGAATGTTCAGATATTCTATAATCTAAGCTCACCTTATTCTTCCTCTGGCCCCACCTCCGGGCCACCTCCTCAGGGTCCACCATCCGGAACTCTCCGTTGTTCCCGCTCCACCGGATGCAGCTCTCGTTACTGCTGTCCGTCAGGAGCTCTAGGAGGAACTGCCACAGCTGGACTTGACCGCTGCCTGGAAGTAGATAATAATCATGTTTAACAGATCTACAATGCTTAATAGACAGCTAGAGGATAAAACAGACGAAAGGATACACTACATATTATTTGTTCTCATTCGAATCAATGCTCGCCTGTTGTTGATTTTTTTATTTTTATTTTTTATTTTTATTCTTTATTTTATTTTTTTATTTTCGGTTTGTCTGGGTTGTTTTGTTATTGTTGGTTTTTTGTTGTTTTTTTACCCAAAAGATTTGCCTGATGTGGATTTTCGTGACAGCCGCAAATGACAACCCTTAAGGAAACTTAAGCCTGATTGAGTGCTTAAGTAAAAATCAAAACAAGAAGAGGCTAAAACAGCTGAGGCTGGCGCCTCTATAAAAAACCCAATCCTTACTACTACTGCTCGACCTTAATTGTTTGGAGTGCACTGTGGTCCACCTTAAGAAAACTGTATATCTACTTGTCTTGTTTTGTTTTTCTTTCCAGTTGCATCTGTATCTCGCACGAGTTTAAGTCTGCAGTCAAGTGTCTGAGTCGGATGATGAAATGTTGTAATCAGCTTTTCAACTAGACCTCGTGCCAAGACTTGTCCTTCGGCTTGAAGAGCGTCATATGATGCCGAAGGTCAGGTCAAGACAACGTGTATACTCGAGCTAAATCGATTAGTTGATTTTGATATTCGAATAATATTCGATTAAAGTGTGCTTTTTGATTGATTAGTTTAGATTATGACATGATTCTTAATGAAAAGAATGGATAAAAGCAGATGGAACGAACGTTTATAGAAACAGCAAAACGAAAGCAAATACTTTAATTCACAGGAAGAGTAATGAAGTAAAGATCAGTATTATGCTTGCTGGTAGTATGTAGAATGTTTGTAGAGTTCTCTCTCTCTTTCTCTTTTTCTCCGTCATCCCCTCTCTCCTTTTCTTTGTTTGCTTTTTTTGTCTCTCTCTCCCTCTCTCTCTCTCTCTCCCTCTATGTATATATATATATATATCAATCATTATCTCTCTGTCTTTCGCGCGCGCGCACGATATCAGGAAAACAAAATTTCTCTTTATCTACTTTCATGATAATGGAAACTATCGATTAGTATCTTTCTTCATCGATTGTACAATATTTGATAAAATTATTCAATGCATTGATTGATTCTGACCGATTAGCCCACCTCAAGTGTAAACAAGTTCAGAAAGTTTGCCATCTCGCGGTAAGCTGGGTGCATCTGCCCTGCTATAATTGTCTCCTATCTTATCACATGTTCGCATTCTTAGACGCTGAATAACTGGGTGGTGGTCCATAGCGACAAGCCACTCGCTTGTTTATGTTTGGATCTCAACTGGATTTACCGGCGTCGCTCGTGTATTGATATAGGCTCCTCCCCTATCATGCGGTAGACCCAAGTTCGATGCCACGTGCGGACGATTTGTGTTTTTTAAACTGGGTTTTGTCACTATCCGCCCGGGTTGGCCCTGGCTGACGGGGTTGAAGTTACCCATTTCTTTAATGACCTTACAGTATTGAAAAGAACGTAAAACTGGTAACCATAATCAGCCATAACTAACGGCCTTCACAATACTAAAAAGATAGAAGTTATATACTATATTATCTATAGAGACTGAAGCATCTTGCTATTTTAGCCTCATAAATGAATAGTAAACTATAACTATTCTAAAAGGCGTGATCTTCTCATTGCGGTTCATCATCGATAGACTTAGAAGTCAGAGCCATTAAAAATACTCAAATATATTCACGATGAAGTCAGGATTCGAACCCACGATGTCCGCGCTTTGAAGCGCACGCTTTACTATTCGTTCGCATGCGCTCCGGGATGATAGTTTGTATTTGTTAGCGTATTGTTGAGAGGGTTGATTTTTTTTCTCTTTTTTTCTTTTCTTTTTTTTTTTTTTTTTGCTTGTTTGTATTTTTTTCCACTCGGAGTGTTTAGTTATTCTCACTGTTATTTTCTTTAGCTGTTGCCTTTCTTGTCCTATACATTAATAATAATACAAACACTGGTCGCAGACACACAAAAGACGATGGTAAAATCTTAGTGATAAATTAAATCTGATGAAGTGCCTTACCTGCTAAGATGGCAGACGCAATCTCTCTCATTTTGTTCCCCGACTCCTCTGAACCCTTTTGTGACGTCACATCCTGTGATGACGTCACCATATCTGCCAGATCGGGGCTCGGAGAGTCGTCTCGGAGATCTGGTACTTCTGGAGATACAAATTTTAAATCTAAATTAATGGATAACTAAATAAAATAATAGATAATTAAATAAATAAATAAAGTTCCTCTGAGTCGTAAGTAGTAATTTGGTGTACCGGTGTCTGTGGTGTAGTGGTTAGATCTTTGCCAACCTCGTAAAAGACCGGAGCTCGACCCCAGAAGCTGATGATCTTCGTTTTTTCTGCTGGGATTCGTCTCTTTCAACCCGGATTGGCTCTCAGAGACAGAGTCAAAGTATCATGTCTATATTTCCTCTTCACATATTTTAAGACAATTAACACCAACGATTCGAATCGCTCAGTTGCGTTAAAAAATGTTCTGCTTTGTAATGCATGTATAACTTCCATGACGACAATCAGGAATCGTAATATTATTAATGAATGCTCAAACCCAGCGTCCTACTGTGCAGGAATCTCGTCTAAAGAAATCACTCCAGGCAACCTTTATACACATAACTTAATATGTAGATCTATGCATGACTCATTCCATCACATGTTTTACACTCCCACCCTCGCCCCCCTGCCACCCTAAACATGGACATGACAGAAGGCTGTATCTTTCAGCAAGGAACATTTCACGAAAAAAGATAAAACTCAGTCATCAACAATTCATTTGAGTTAATTGTACATTTAGCCGTTTTAAGTCGTTCATAGAAAAGACGTTTTACTGTGCTCTGACAGTAATTCAAAATCACATTGTTGTCTTTATAAAATTTGGAACAAGTACAACAAAGCAGAACGATGCCTTTTAAGCATGAGACATAAAGTTCCTTTCCTTTCTATCCGGAGTAAACATCTAAAATAAAGTTGAACGACTAAAGCGACCACCTGTACAAGACCACCACCGCTGTATAAACGACGCTGCTTTCCATCGATTCCCAAATTACATTATTTCTATATATTATCCCTCTATAAGACGACCACCTGTCTACAACGGCCGCTTTTCCTCAACATTGTGCGGTTGTATTTGACAGATTTAGTATTGTAGATTGTAGATGTTTATAAACTATGGCAGACCAAATCTCCACTAAAAACATTCTAGTAAGAAAACAGAGTAAAATTTCCTTACCAAGTGAGTCAGCATTGGCAAAAGCTCTTTTCCTGCCGTCCAGCTGAATGCATTCCATGATGTCATCCAGCAGGTTGGAGGGGGAAGCCGAGGAACCAGCGTCACTGTTGTCCATCCCGGACATCATGACGTCACTTCCGGGCGATAGAGGCATGGTGGGGCTGAGGGTCTGGGTAAGATACTCCTCGTAGCTGGGCGGTTGGCGGTAGTTCTGAGATCGCGCCGGGTTGAGGTTGTCTATTGTATTGTTCTGCGCGAACCCATTCTCATCTTGTTGGTGTTGTTGGTGATGGTGTTGTTGTCGTTGTCTAGGGTTCGCTGTAGTTGGGCTTATCCCACCAGTGTGAGATGCACCTTCGGAAAAGCTTATGTTATTTCTCGCGTCTTGTCTTTGACCTCTGACGTCTGATCCGGCGGACATCATCGTGGTACTGTTGCTGCTCAAGTTGAGATACTGGGGTCTCGAACTCGGAACTTGTAGCAAATACTCGCCTTTGGCAGCGCTGAGTGGTGACATCCCTCCGTACGCCATGCTACCGTTCGGTGGTGGAGGCATGGGGTTCAAGTCTCTGTCGTGTCCACCCCTCTTCAGAATGCCGCCAGAATTTCTGACATTCGAGGGAAAACAACGGGTTTCAAAGAAATTGTTCTTTGCCATATTAACGTCTGTACCGTCACCGGATGACGTCAGCGAGGGCGAAAAAAGCCCCTTCACCGGTTGGGAACTTTCCATGGGACCGAAGGTCGTGTCAAGGTCGAAGCTGTTGTCTTCTCCGCGAAGCATGCCGAGGAAATCTTCACACGGGGAAGGTACTGTTTGGTCCAACTCAAGATCAAAGATGGCGTCAGTATACATTGTCCAATCAGGAGGCAGGAAAGGACTCGCCTTTGGGCAAGTTCGGCCAGTTTCTTAGTCTGGTGAAATAGAAAAGAGATAAATTAGTTTAAACATGTTGAGATTCAATATGTGCACTTTTCAGTGGTAATAAAATAAGAAGTAGTAAGAGTGGACTTGTTCAGACCTAAATGGCCTTTGGTCGAATATGGTTTATGGATACAACTTAGTTCCTTTTAAGTTGTTCTGCAATCCAACCTTAGGGTTGAAAACTCAATTGAAATCTTTAAATTTCTCAAAATACCAAAACATTGATATTAAAAAAACATTGATTTTTGCTCAGTTTGATACCTCTATGCACCAATACCAACATCAGAAGACCAATTCAGGGGGTGACACCAGAAACATAAATTCCATCCTAAGGAGAGCGAATGAGATCCAAGTAACAGAATTTTTTTTATCTTTAAAAAAAAAAAAAAAATTAATCAACTAGGACGCCAAACCATTGTAATCAGAAGGCAAGACTTAACATTCCTACACATAAAGTTTATACAAAATATTCAATCATAAAGGTACGCACTGCAAGCAGTCGATTTACGTAATGCCTCCGTAAGAAAGAAAGAGGGAGAGAGAGAGAGAGAGAGTGTGTGTGTGTGTGTGTGGGTGGGTGTGAGAGAGAGATAGAGATGTGTGTGTGTGTGTGTGTGTGTGTGTGTGT